>PUQB01000169.1:0-51642 GCA_003024785.1 Selaginella tamariscina | reverse complement strand
GGGTTAAGGGTACATTTGATTCGCACCAACTCTCTCGTAAAGAAAAAAGGTTAAGGGTACATTTTGATTCGCACCAACTCTCTCGTAAAGAAAAAAAGTTAGGGTTTTAGATTCATACCAACCCTTAAATTAAGAGACTGTTACGGGCAATTGATTTGCACTCATCAACCCTTAACTTTTTAATTTAAATTAAAGTATTGTGTTAAGAGTAATGAATTTGCTTAGATACTTACAATAAAAATATTAAAGGCAATGGATTCAAATATTACCCTTACTTTTATATCTATATTTAAGTTAAAATTATTAACTTAATTATTTTTTAATGAACTTAACATATCTACATTTAATTTAACATTATTATGTCAAATTATAGTAAATATTTTTAAATAATTTTCAATTTGTAATGAACATTTTATTTCAATTTGTAATAAATATTTTTTAACCACTTTAAAATATATTTATAGTATCCATAATCTAAATAATATGTGCATTCTTAATTTTTTTATTAACATTTAAAATAATTTTAGCTATTATAAAAAGTATAAAATATGGTAAGATGAAATTATATACTTATATATAATATTGTATATGGGTACATTCTATAGATAATTAAATTTTATATATTCTGGATATGTTTAAACAAGTAAAAACTTCATGAAAATATTATATGCATATGCATACACGTGTGGGTTGTTAAGGGTGGCTAAAAGACCCCCTCCCTCCCTTAAATTTTCTTTATAATTTTGCATTGTTCCCTTTAAATAAGTTAAGGGAGTATTATGAAATCACTGGCCTTAGCAGTCAAACCGTTAAAAAATCTTAAATCAATGGTTTCTTTTAAGTTAAGGGCTAGTGAGAATTCAATGCCCTTAACAATCAAACTCTTAAAAAAGTTAAGTGGTTACTCAACTTAAGGGTGAATATAAATCCATTTTCCCTTAATTAAGCCCACTTAAGTTAAGGGTGGTTAACTCACGGAGACAACTACGATTTGTGGTAATAATGGAGAATATTAAAATTTTAAATATTGCTAGTTGAAAAGTATGGATTTATTGATAGTAAGTCATGTAGCTGCAATGCATTATGAGTATCAAGGTGGAAGGTGGGAAGACTCACTAGATCAATTTTGAAGTGATTAGATGCTAATTAATTAAGTAATGAAAGAGAAGTTTGAAGAAAATAGAGTCAATTAGATAAAGTTAAAGAGTACGTAAAATTATTCTCGCTTCTTTAAAGTATGAAAAAGATGAATCCATATTCAAGGTTCTAAATATGGAACTACTAAAACACAAAGAAGAGTAGCATCGCTTGTTGGGGACCAATAAGTTGTGAAAGGTCTTACATGATATTGATGTTGATTGGTATGATAATGAAAGGAGCAACCACATGAGCACTAGCATAGGGTGGTTGAGCTTGAAGTTACATTGAAGGACACTTGAATAAAATTGAGAATTTGGCAGCTATGCCAACACAAAAGAGCATATTTAATGAAGAGTCATTTACAGGCCCATGGTTGAGAAGTAAAAGCCAATGAATTACAAGATGAGTGGATAAAGGAGGAAAAATGCTAGCTACACCAAGTGAACCAATCGATTGTCGAAGGCACCCCACGAATACCAATGTAGCCACACTTGACCCACAATTCGCAAATGTACAAACCCAAAGGAGGAAGCATTATATTGCAATAACGATGACATAATAGTGATGGGAGATTGGTCAAGTGGAGAGTGCCCAAAGTCAAAGTACGATGTGTATTCCTTAAAGTTAAATGAAGGCTAAGCAACACTAGCAACATAAGGTGAATTTAATTCATGCATATCTTAAGTAAATAAAGAAGCTAGACGACAAACATCGAAAATCCCCAAACCAAGACATTGGACATCATGATGGTTGAAATAAGCCACATGAGTATCGATGGGGTGACATTGAAATGTTGAACCTTGGATGGCACATGAGAGGCATGTTGGAAAAGAGAGATTTGCTAATTGAAGGCCTAGAGATGAATGTGAAGAGCTAACAAAAAGGTAAGTAACATTTGTAGAAAAGCAACAATCATTTTTCAATTCATTTGTTCAATGAGTTAACTATGATTTGGATAAAAAAAGAATACCTAATCTAAATGGCAATTACACAACAAAGTATAATTATGAGACATACCAAGGAGCATCCCAATGTCTTAATCTAGTTTCCTATTGCCATGGGACGAGTATCAAGAGGCGAACTAGGAGATACCACTAAGGTGGTCATATTTGGTTCAAGTCAAACCCTAAGTTGGTCAATTGACAAATGCGACACCGTGAAAAGATAGTTGAAGAAGTGCCATGCATGGGAAGGCAAGAGGTAGGACACATGACCTCTACCTCTAGCACACCCACCATAGGTAGAGCATACAAAGAGGGAAGCCAATCATAGTTGCATAGCCATTGGGGGAGAAGACTTAGTTATGATGAGTTAGGTTTGTTTGCAGCCATAAATGATATTAGGATAATTCATTGTTGATGTCCCTAATTATATAATATAAATTTTTGGGTTTTGCCTTGACCTTTACTTACAAAAATTATGAAATAAGCACAAAGAGTGACCCCATGAGTGGGCATCATCCCTTTTACATGTGCATGTGGATGATAAAGATGAAGTCATTGTTGAAGAGCCATCTAAGTATATAGGAGCTCCTTCAATATGCACCTCTACCTTAGCTGATTTGTGCCCCAACACCGAAGGCCAGTGTTGTGATGGTTGTACACCACCAGGTTGTGCAGTTCACTACCAAGGAGACATGTTTTGTTACCTCGAAGAAAGGAGGAGGGGGAGCAATCTTGAGTAAACATCCAACGAGATGCAACAAAAAAGTAAGAGTAGCCTAAGAAAGCATTGGTTCAGGCGTAACCGGTCTCATAGCACAGGGGAACTACGATGTCAATATTCATTGGAGAATTACTTAAAGCAACACGATAAAACATTTGGTATAGGTTGGCGTGTATGAGTAGATTCTCTTCAGTCAGATCATAGCGAACTTCCGATTTAATAAAGAAATCTAAGAGAATTATCTATTAAGCTAGGAATTTATCAAAGTTCATTATTACTACACACACACATACACATGTCTATATCTAATCTTGCCAATCTTATGTGTGTACATGCATAAAACATACATATGTATGCATGATAAATATGTCCGACGCTGGTTATCTGATATGGATTTATACATGCGTACACATGCACAGCTCCACTACTTTATATATTGTGTGTAAATGTGTGTGTGTGTGTGTGTGATATGTAAGGCTTATGTACTCTAATATTTATACACGCTATCTTTTCTTGGAACCATAGAAAAAGCTTACAAGGTTTACGAATATGTAGTTTTATTAGTGTTTTATCTGTGACCACATATATTTGCATGTGTATATATCTATGTACGTATGGTGTATATATCCTACTTACATAACGTGAACTTCGTGAATCTTCTACACATCATATGGTTTAGAATTTTAGTGAATTATCATAAATATAGAAGTCAGCTATTTCATGGCACATATGAACAAGACAAACCCGCAACTTGACTTACAATGTGACCAAATATGTTTTCCTTTCACGCTTGACAAGTTCGGCCGTTAGGTGACCGCTTTCCATATACACACTTATATATATATATATATAACATCTAGTTGTTTATGTACATTATGTATTATTAAGTCAATTTTCTACACAACTCTTTGTAAGGTTAACTTAAGATAGTTTACATTTGGTATAGACTTTATTTTCTAAATATTTAATATTTTTCAATACTATTTTCCCGGTTTAAAATATTATTCACACAACACACACACACACACACACACATATATATATAATTACAGCTTCTAGATGGACAGGACCGCAAGGACTGGTTTGTTTTGCGGGCAACCTTTACTGACAGTACGAGTTTTAGGAAAGGTTGTTGTTTTTTTTTACCCTCTTTTGAATACTCATGGACTCCGCCAAAGATGTCCCTTTCTTTGTGCTACGCGTCTATATTTAAGAAGTGCTTTGACTCTCTCTCTCTCTCTCGCTCTCTCTCGCTCTCTCTCTCTCTCTCTCTTATATATATATATACAGTGTGTGTGTGTGTGTGAAAACGTTACACACACGCACAACTGCCTTTAGCTTTCTTAATTAAAGTCAACATTAACACTGTTTCCTTCTATAATATAAGAATAAGAATATGTGAATAACGGTTGAAAATTATACATAAATATAAAAAATGTATTTGGTGTTTTTCTTACAATTGAGAAGGGCCTGATAAAACAAAGCACCTCGTTTTGGTGTGCGTGTGTGTGTGTGTGTTTTGTATCATAATATCTGGATAATATGTATAATGTTATATAATATAGATCACTTGGTTTCTACGTAAAAATTATGTTATACGATGGATAATTAAATATTCTGGTTGATGACACGTCTTATCAAGTTATGTTCAACAACAGGAATGAAGGTGTCACGGTATATGAGGTAATATATATATATATATATATATATATATTGTTGGTATTTTTATTATTGTATCAGAAAAGGACATCACACACCAGACCAATAAATATTGTTTCCTTATAAATTAATTAAAATGTTGACGTCGTTGCCATACCTCACTGTGTTGATTCTTGCAGGGGATTTATTAAACAAGTACACATTGAATGGTATTGGTAAGCAGTTTCAAGTAATCATATTAGCTAACATATTCATAAATACAATGTGAAACTGAGAAGCATGGTCCTGTAATGAAACCTGAATGAGTTTGGTAAGCAATTCAACACTCTCTCTCTCTCTACAGGAGAAGACTTTCATAACGCTTGTAATACGTTTTATCACAGTGAATAGACATATATATTATATATAAGAACACTCTGAATTCTGCAGGAACATGTCGTGAGCTCTTGAGGTACACAATGGGGAAGAACGCGAGGAGCTTAAAGATGAATCCTGCATTGATTCTTCTTGTGAGGAGGTTTATAGTTGTTCCTTCCATGCTGCTCGTTTCTGTCTTCTGCATTTGGACCTTCTTCAGCCTGGTAGCATTCTCGTTCTTTTCTACCTCTCACCACTGCAATGGTCAGGAATGTACATCCCTGCTTGTCACCAGAGGGTTTAATCAGATGGGTTTCTCCAAGCTGCTAAACTTCGAGGCTGAACAACACTCTGCAGGTGAAGATGGTCTCGAAAGATCGATAAAGTCTACACAAGAAGCTACTAGTGATAGTGATACTGTTGCAGCGTTGGAGAATATGGAGAATGGAGTAGACCAAGGTGAGGATTCAAGCCTTGTACAGGAACTTAGACACCTGGGATTCGTAGAGAATACAAGACGAAGAACGGTCGAAAGAGGTAATGTTTCTACACAGGTAAGTGATTCGATGAATGTATATAGTGTCGTGTTAAGTGGCACGTATCTTCTCACAGAAAGCAATGAGCAGAATTGTCCTCAGAATCGGTAAAATTTTCACAAAGCAAGTGGTCCAGAAAGCTGCTCAGGTGTTAAGAACATCAGAGAACGGCTCATTAAGTGAGGAAGACAGCCAAGTGATAAGAGAAGGACTGCGGAACATAATGGAAGACTTGAGGAGATATTCTTCTATAATTCCAGGATTATCCAATGCATCGTGCACAGGAAGATGGATATACAGCTACAATTTGCCTCCCAAGTTTAACGAGGATTTGGTAGCTCTCTGTGATAGTATTCTTCCGTGGTACTCTATGTGTGAGTATTTCGACAACCATGGAATGGGAAGGCATGTAATGACGGACTTTCGAGGTGTTCTTAAGCCGCCTGGGAGATGGTATGTTACTAATCAGTATATGTTGGAGGTTCTGTTTCATGCCAAGCTTAAACAGTATGAATGTCTTACCGATGACCCCAGTAAAGCTCAGCTGTTTCATATCCCGTATTACGGGGGAATCGACGTCTCCAGGTATGTATTGATCATTTGCACACACAGGAAGAGAGAGAGAACCAATGTGCGTGTGTGTATAGATACCACTATGCGAATGTGACATATGAGAAGAAAGATGAGCTGGGAAGGGAGTTAGTAACTTGGCTAGAGGAGCAACCAACCTGGAGAAGGCACTATGGACATGATCACTTCCTCGTCCTGGGGAAGATCACATGGGATTTCCGGAGGAATGATACAGATTGGGGAAATACATTCCTTATGTTCCCGGAGATACAGAATGTGACACGACTCCTTATAGAACGTGAACCTTGGAATGAACATGACGTTGGTGTTCCACATCCTACGTATTTCCATCCCAATTCTGACTCAGGTGCGTGCGTGCGTGCGTGCGTGTGAGTGTAAGCAGTTTTGTCTCATGTAGACTGGACTTGTGGTTGAGAACTGTGAGAGACTCTCAGAGAGTTCATCTCTTCAGCTTTGCTGGAATGCCTCGTACTACTGATACCATTCGATCTGTGCTTATTACCATTTGCAAGAAGAATCCTAAGCTCTGCAGGTATCTGTTACACACATATGCGTGTGCATGTGTGTGCGTGGTATATATGTATATACGATGATATATACAGGTTCTTAGAGTGCTCAGGACACCTGCTTTCGCCCAGAGTCAACAATGAGCCTGTTCTTAAGCTCCCACTTTTGCCTGCAACCAGTTGGAGACTCAGCAACTCGGAGATCGGTGTTCGATTCCCTCATAGGGGATGCATCCCTGTTTTGTTCAGCGAGCTCACCGCTTTACGTGCAATACCCGTGGCACTTGCCACGTCGGCTATCTTCCTACTCAGTGTACATATCAGCGGAGGATGTAAAAGCTGGAAATGTCGACGTGGCGAAGCTCCTGGCTGGAATATCTAGGAAGAGAAGGAACCAGATGCGTGAGAATATCCTTCGAGACGTGATTCCACGCCTGGTATATGCTGCTCCAGGTGCGAATATTAGTAGATATGAAGACGCATTTGATGTTTCCATACGGAGCCTCCTTGAGAAGTCAAGGCCATTATATTCATCTTCTGTTTGATAATAGTAAATATACATTTTTTTCTGCTCTTTTGACAATGTTCACTAAGTGTGTGTGTGCGTGTGTATGGAGAGAGCTTGTGTTCGAATCCTGTCCCTTTAAGTAAATGGAAGCGTGAATTCACGCTTCTATACCACTATAAAACGCTGGGGCTTCTTGCTATTTGTACACAGCTAATTTTTGAGTAATTCGGGTTTGTCTCTCTCTCTCTCTCTCACACCACACACACACACACACACACATAGATGCGTTGTGTATGCAGGTAACATTTGAAAGAGCAGAAGTTAAGGATGTCAGGAAAAGGCGGAAGTGGGAAGAGCACCCCAATGACTCCTGCGGCGGCTTCCGCATTCAGAGTGCGGGAGTTGTTGCATCTCCCACTGGAGGTGTTTCTTCTGGAAGCTTTGCGGCTCGTGCGCAGTCTGCAGTGCGAAGAATGTGAATAGTGGTACTGTGGCTCCTAAGAAGTGACACTGTACATGTCACAATGTAGTATTCATGCCTTCGTTTAAGAATCTATGGGTTTCTTAATTTTGATCTTAACACATACACACGCACACACGTACGTATAGCCTATAGTCATCTGTACTCACATGGCCTGAATGGGTGAAATCCGTTTTTTCCCTGTGGAGAGAAGAAATTTGTTTTTAAACCATTATTAGTGTATTAAATATTATTTAATATTTTTAAATAAATATGAGTCCAATTAATCATTATAAATATATATTAATAAATATTTAAAATAATAAATATTAAACATTTCTCAAGCGTTTTGGAGAGATTCTGCATTTATGTCTAAATATATGTTAAGTAGCTATATTGTTTAACTGACTGCAAAGATGATATCGGATGAGAAAGAAACCACTGCATTAAAAGCATTAACACAGACTATATTACATAGTTATATGCTTGTGTGTACATACATATATGCATAAATAATGCGGCTTGTGTATCTCTCTCTGCTCTATGTGTATATGTGTCAATGCATCACGACGTCCCCGAACCTACACAATATAAGAAATGCAACTTATAAACCAAACCAAATGTATAACCACCCAGAGGAAGTGAGCTTACGGACTTGAAAGCAAAGAGACGGAGAGCCCTCTGGAGTATGACAATTTGCATAGAAAAGTCGCTTCTGTTGAAACCCCACGTGGGTCGAATAGTCCAGCTTTTATCATCAACTCCACCTTGCAACTTAAGTGTGTGTGTGTGTGTTCGTGAGGGCATATACCTTTACTATCTTCTCCAGATGCAGGCTCATAGCGATTGTCCTGAACTGTGCCTCCTACAAAGCGTGGAGGTTGGCTTCTGAGATGAGTCTCACCATGCAGTATCCAAATGTTGGATATATCGCATATACAAGAGAAGCAAGATATACAAGAATATGGATACATCACAAAACCCAAATGTATATGACACTCATAAGTACCAATACATACCTCTGAAGGACTTTGGCGATGTCACAGTAACAAAACCAAGCTGCTGATGATTCTGTGTGCATAGTTCGTAGTAGGGAAAATCTTGGAGATTGATACCTTGAATCAGTCACCGTCTACAATCAAGCCGCCTCGTCGCTCAACCCTAAACCTACATGTTGCAATGTTAATGTCTCCACTTAAGTGCATGTCCATCCTTCATCTGTGGTTCTAGGAAGCCTCTAAACTGTCATGGTAGTAGTTTAAGTACAACAATGCTGAAAATATATATATATTAGATAGAGAGAGAGAGAGAGAGAGAGATTATAGGTGCATGTATGTATTGAAGTGTACAAAGTACCTCAGATCCATCAGATGACCAGCGAGCACCTAGCCATCTTTAACCCGAACCTCAAATACGTATAGAGAATGTGGAAGGCGATGTATATTCATCCAACAAGCTCCGTTAATGATGCCACAATCACCTTTAAAGCCAACTTGTTCTTTGCCATTTCTGAGATACACACCAGCATTAGATTTGTATGTACACCCTGCATCCGTGTGTGCGCGCACATGTGTGTGCGTGCGTGTGTACGTTAGAGCACAGATTCATATTTCATTACTATGGTTTGTAAAAACATAAGATAACACAATAAAAAATAAAAACACAAAGATAGAACCTGTTCCAGTGAACTCGCCCCACCAGCCACAACTGCTTCTATGGGCATGTTTAGCTAAAGCTCGAGCTCCAACAGTCAATTTGCTCGCTGAAGACTCCTGACACAAATAAACATAGTGTGTGTGTGTGTGTGTGCGTGAGTGCACGAGAGAGAGAAGAGAGAGAGAGAGAGAGAGAGAGAGAGAGAGAGCAGTGACATACTCGTTCAGAATGACATGAGAGGAACGATGAAAGAAGACAAAACCTAGGCGGCGGAAGACCCCCGTAACAGTTCCTTTAGTAAATTTAAACCCAAGAAGCCACGTGATACCATCCACTTGAAGGGCCTACACGTATTATACTTAGAAACATGGGGTATGGTTCATAAATATTATATATATATTATATATATATATATATAATATAGAGGAAGAGAGAGAGAGAGAGAGAAGAGAGAAGAGGAGAGAAGAGAGAGAGAAAGAGAGAAGAGAGAGAGAGTTAACAAAGATACATTCTTACGCACATGCATCATTTGGATAAACACTGAAGTGGTTGAATTTGTGGATCTTGAGCAACATGGATTGCCAAACGCCTTTCGACTCTGTTTCTTTGAATAAAACTTCCTATAAACCTCAACACCTGCATAAATATAGCACATACACACACAGATATATATAATATATGATATCGTATGTATTAATAACATCAAATACCTTCGGATATACTTTCAATGCCTGGAAGCACATCTTTAAGACCTTCGGTCTCAAGCATTTCTTTGAAGCTTTTGTACCTCTGAACCTCCTTTTAAGAGGAAGTATTTATGTTAGTGTTGTGTGTGTACGTGCGTGCATGGGTGATATACATTTATAATAAATAAATAAACAAATATATTATATATAATATATATATATATATATATATATATAATATGCATATATATAACCTTCACTCTTAAGAATAGGGACTTGTTGAACAGAAGGCAATTGCCAGGCTGAATCCTACAGGCAAAAATAAAGGCGAACAAAACATCAATAAGTAGTTTAAATTAAACCGAATATATATATTTGCAAACCTATCGTAAAAACCTGTTGCACATCTCCCTCTACTGTCTTTGATCCATCTGATAAAATGCATAACCAGCTTAACTAATGCCGCGCGCGCACACACACGGATATATATGTGTGTGTGTGTGTGTGTGTGTGCGTGCGTGTGTGTGCGCGTGTGTATTATACTTTTGATCATTGTTGATTATTTTATTACCTCTAAGTTGACTGAGGAAGCGATCTTGCACATGCAACCGGTAGTGCACACAAGCCAAATCCTGCCAAAGCAATATTACAACACTTGGTAAAACATAATAATCTTACCACAAAAACAATACTAATGACAATGATAACAATAAAAAACAAAAATACAAAGTTTGAAAGTATAGTTTCATGCGATTCTGTGTGTATGCGTGCAACAAACCTTTGCTAGTGTAGAACCGTATTGCTCAACTTTATTAATCCAGTCATAAATTCGTTCTTGTGGGTCTCATCTCTGAAAATTCCGATACAAAAGGTGGTGTCCTTCCTACATAGCCATTGATCATATGACATAGATTCACAGCTAGCTGCTTGTATAGTGGATATGTAGGAACTCCCTCTACACATGCTCTCAAAGGATCACCTGGAACACGCGAAATAAATCAATAATAAAAAACGTAAAACTGAAAAAGTGGAAACAAGCTTGAGAATGATATATTATATATATACTAGTAGTACATCAGCCATGTGTGTACAGACGCGTTAAGTATGAAGAAAATGTTGTGTGTGTGTGTGTGTGTGTGTGTGGTGTGTGTGTGTTATAAATACATAATCTAGTGTAGATATAAGTACTTACATAGACATATATTCTCTCAAGAATGGGTAATGAAGTTCAGTTTCCGTGACTATTTGCCAGTGTACATGTACGTGTGTCTGCATGGACACACGCACTGATGAAATGCATGAACTCAAATCTCAAGTATGACTCACATTTTATGTATATAATAAATATAGCCTACTCTAGGTTTATATATATATATATATATATATATATATAGAGAGAGAGAGAGAGAGGAGAGAGAGAGAGAGAGACGCAAACGTATGAGATCAAAAACTCAAATATGGATATACTATACTACTTTATAATGAAATAAATATAAATGTAGTGTTAGATAAACACATACCTTGACAGCAAGAATGAATCGTTTCAGCCTCCTCGAGAAGATTCAAGCGCCCTATACAATCTGTGTGATCGCATGGCATCCGTCTGCAGAAGAGCTTTGCAGAATGCATCTGGAATATGCAATGAATCTGCTCCAGGAATCCTTCATCAGCAGCCCATACACTCACACATCTCTCCATAATCCCGTTCTTCGGATTTCTCTCTATTCTCTCTTGAATCCCGCTCCATTCCTCAAGAACCCTAGACCCTCTGTTCAAAAGAACCCTAAATCCGTTTTTGAATAAAATTGTTTACTACAAATAAAGTTGCTACTAAACTTGCCCAGTAAATTTATGAGTTTACATTAAGATGAATTTTGTATATATGTATATTTATATGGTTTAATAATGTTGGAAATCAAAATATTTATTTAATAAAGTCCCAGGATCGTGATTGTAAAGCGTTCAAAATCAGGAGTTCATGTAGTAAAAATCAAATAAAATTATTTTGACATTAATAAAGTAAAACGTTATTAATATTATGCAGCTGCATAAAAAAAAACCAATAATAATAAAATTAACAACCATGGATAAACAATATTTAAAATAATTTGTTGTTATGAGTTTAAAAATGTACAGGACCAGACTGCCATGCCGCAGCTCTCTCAAAACCATTCTGGCAAGCCTTATAATCTCTGATAGCCTGTATTATCTCCTCTCTTGTGTTCATTACAAATGGTCCATGTTGATAAACAGGCTCGTTTAGTGGCTCCCCCGCTATTAAAACGAATCTACTCTCTGTGTCCGACTCATTGCATGCCACCACACCATCTCCCTACAAAACACATGATTTAATCTCTCACTCTCTCTCTCACACACACACCACGCACACGCACGCACGCACCTTCTTGCTCAACTCGACTGTGGTATGAGTACCAACAGGGGCAGACTCTTTAGATCCAAACTTAGTCTTTCCCTTCAGGGTATAGACGAAAGCGTTCCAGTGTTCTGGAATATGCTGAGAGAGACTAGCACCAGGTTGAAGAGTTACATCCAGGTACATTGTAGGAGTACGTGTGTAAACTGGAGAAGATACACCGAGGGATTCACCTGCTATTACCTTCACCTGTGTCCCATCTTTCTCAGCGATTGGTATCGAGTTTGCCTCTAGCTCCTGGTAGTTTGGTTCTATCCTGTAGAAGAGGTTAACTCTCACTCTCTCTCTCTCTCTCTCTCTCTCTCTCTCTCTCTCTCTCTCTCTCTCTCTCTCGGGACCGAAGCAATACGTATGCAGCACGTGTATCTATGTATTGTATACCAGTTATCTACATGAATATATACATGGATCTCATGTGTGTGTGCACGTGCTATGAGAAGGCATACATTTTATACTGGGAAGAGAGGTTGATCCACAGCTGAAGCCCACGTTGTATGCCTGTACCGGCTGGCATTTCACAATGGACAATGCCACGTCCGGCAGTCATCCACTAGAAGAACACAAAAACTTCATATATAATATTTAGTTTAATATATGTATATATGTGTGTGTGTGTATATAATAAAGTGAGGGGTTGGCTCTTTGAATGATTAAATATGTAGATTTAACGTGTATTCGGGTGCGTGCATACCTGTAAGTCACCGGCCTTGATAGTGCCTGTGTGTCCTGCAAAGTCCTGATGTGTGAATGCACCCTGCACTCATAAACTTTAATATTTAGTCACCTTGTCAATTATATATACATATATAAAACCGAATATAATATCCAGTCAAGTAGACATATAATATTAAGCTTAAGACACGTGTTTACATATTTTAGATTTTATTCGAAAACCGGCTTCAGCAAGCATATACAGCTTTCAAACAAGATTATAGCATTATACTCTAACTAACTATTATTACCTCTAGCATGTATGTGACAGTTTCAAAGCCTCTGTGAGGATGATCAGGAAATCCAGCTGGTGGAGATACTATGTATCAAAAATTACAATAGTTAATTGTACGTATGTGCATGCGTATTTTGTTGTAGATGTGTGTGTGTGTGTGTGTGTGTGTCTCATAGCAACTTTCTATTCAAGCAACACTTTCTAAAAGACTAGAACACATATACCTACAAATACACACACACATATTTATCTATGTATCTATACACACAGTTACATAGTTACCAGTGAAGTAATCAAGCATGAGAAAGGGATCGAGCTGTCTGAGCTCAGGTCGTCCAATACTCCGGCGAACAACAGCACCATCTCCTTCGGGCTGCTCTTGCGACTATTTTCTTCACGATTTGTCTCGAATTCACAACAGCCATAACCGAAAGTTACTGACAAACGATCTCCCGGATTTAATCTGGTTTGAAACTCCAGTAAACTGCGAAGAGCTTCTGAAGATCGAACACTGCTTGATAAATCCCAGAATCATAAGAAAGCATGCAAGCAGAGTGCACTGCTTAATGAAATGAATCATTAATGTAAATGTAATTTTGTATTAGAGTTTTTATTTTAATAAATTTTAACAAAAATACAAATACCTTGTAAGAAGATGCTCCAATTGAAAGTGTGGTGTGAGGGACCGCGTGTGTTGGATTATATATATAGCATGTAGTCAAAGCGCGCCTTCGCTCAGCCTAATGAATAACACTTTCGCTGAACCCGCTGATGACGTAGCGCTTACGTGGAATAAACAATGCGTGGGCTGATCAACTGCTGACGTTTGCATGACGTTGTTAACATATTCCTAGAATCCTAAAATATTCTTTCGAAAGGATATATGAACTGGTCTTACACACAACATGCTGTGTCTCTCTTTGTAGAGAGAGATACATGTCGTGTATATATACATATGAGACTAATGTCAGTAAATAAATATATGAGATAAATAAAGAGGAATTTTATTCGGAATATTTAAATAGCATAAACATAAAATATGGTGGTTCATCAGAATATTTTAAAAATATTCAAAGAACAAATGTAAAATATTTAATTTGTATAAACTTTAAAACCCCTTGGACACTGTGGAATTAAAGCCAGTTCTATAAAGTCTGTCCTAATGTTTCGTCGTGCTAAAGAAGCATAAGCGCAGCGATGATAATGTCGATTCTAATAAGGGGAGCAAAGGAAATCTTTTTAATGTGCAAGAAAGCTCATATCACATTAAGATGTTACGGGCAGTGGAGCCCTTTGTTATGATCTGGGAGATGGAGGACTCACTGCAAGCATTGGACATAAAGAACAAATTCTTTGGCAGCTTGATAACCAAAGACACAATGGATATCATCTTAAGCCTTATGTGAGAGCGCCTTGCAGTGGGGGAAAGGTTTGTTGTTCAAAAGAATTCTTTGTTCATAGATTTGTTTGATACTAATTAAGGGCTCGTGATGCTAGCATAAAGAACCGAGGGCAACATGTAGGCGTGGCATTTAATTCTTATTGAGATATTCTACTGAATGTCCATTCCTTCCGAAAAATCAAATCTTAATGAAAAGCGACTAATTTGCCCAATTAGTCCTCTTTAATTCCAATATTTCTAAGACTCACTTTCCACTAGCGATTGGTTAATTATTTTAATTAATTAAAATAAAGAAATGATTTATTTTACTATAGATTTAGTTTTTACTTGTTAATTATTTATATTTATATAGCACCTATGTGGCACTTACATAACTTTTTTTATGGTAACCAAATAACCAAACAATTTTGCTTAGTTAACTTTTTTTTGGTAATCAAATAACCAAGCAATTTTGCTTGGTTGCATAACTATCGAACATAATTAAATGACATGTGTATCAAGATTAATGAATTAAATTTTATTTTATTTAAGTTTTAAAAAATCAATGAAAAACAAATAAATTAGAATTTTAAAATAAAAAATAAACATAAGATTCTGTAAATATCACTCATTTACATGTAAGATTATTATATATATATAAATACATGCATTATTTGATATACTTATTTTATAAAAAAACATAAGTTATTGCAGATAATATATAGATATATATCTGAAAAGTCTTTTTTATATGAATAGGTGCACATTTATTACATATGTATGTATAATATATATATATATATATATATATATATATATATATAATATATATATATGTATGTATGTAAAAACCCTCTTTATAATAATTGGTTCAATCAAAATTGTGCATTGCTAATTTAATTTTTTAATTCAATTAACCACTTTAATGAAAAGCATCAGTGGTAATAATAATTAATAATGTAATATTATTTTAATTTATCACCGGCCAAATAACCATCCGGTGGACCTAACGGATTTAATATATATATTGTTATAACATAGGAAGGAAAATAAAAATTAAATGTGAATTTTTGATGAATTAAAATATAAATTTCTTTAGGGTTAATATATTTTCTTATTTAAATACATATATAATAGGTTTAATACATGTTAATTGAGACATTAAAAAAATTATATCTAAAAAACCCTTGGGAAACTTTTTAAATTAAGAAAAATATTAATTTTCCTTCAATTTCTTGTATATGTCTTATCATGGGCGCCATTCTGCAAATGTCTCACTAAAGCTCCAAATGCGTGGTGACTTGAATGGGCTGCAAATGGTCCAGAACTTGCAGCAGTTTGACGGTGACGTTCTGCAAGGCTTTGCTTTAGAGATTGGCATCATGGTATGTATGTTTGCATGTAAGGTTTCTTTTTTTTTCAACCTTCTTTCTAGGAGACAAAAATGCTGCTGCCTAGCAAGCGCGTTATCCCTGACCAAGCGCAAGAGCCAGAGATTTTAACAAATGAGAGATGACAGGAAGTTTACAGGATAATACCAGCTTGTCTACGAGATCTGAGAAAGAAGAATTTACCATGGCGAACGAGGACCCGCGACAGGATGAGTTTAGTTTGCTGGAGCACGTGAGGACGGACATCAGTTTCAGGACACATAAGCCTTGCGTTTTCAAAGATCCAAAGCTATTCAAGAGGAAGCCAACGACAGTTGGTTGTCCGAATTGTGTCCCTTTATCGTTGAGTGTAATGCAAATGAATCCGACCAAGTAGTCTTTCATATGCAGACTTCCTTTTTGTTATTTCTTTTATTTATTTTCGATTCTATGTTCACAAGAATGCTAGGTATGGCCGAGTCGAAGTTCGGAAAAACATTGCCCATGGCCACTACGACCCAGTTACCTTCCTGTCTTTGGTGGCTCCTCTTACACGTATGGTGTTCTAGACGTGCATGGGCTCGTGGAAGTCTCTGAAAACACAATCTCGCCAGCCTCGTATCTTCTCTATATACCGGTACATGACAAGGCTGTGCCTGAAACCTTGTTCTTCATCAGTATTTTGCAGAACATTGCAACGAGAAAGGAGTAGAGCCCAAGAGCGAATCGGATTTGATCAAGTCCCTTGACGATGAAATCGCATAACTCGGAGATTATCATTCCAAGAACAAATACCTTGCGGGGGATTTTTTGTACCCCTTACCAACTGGGAACTTCAGCTATCGAGTCCGGTGTCTCGTTTCTTTATGGAGGCCATGCCCAGAGTCGTCGTTGGTGATAAAGTACTATCATGTGCCAGAAGAGCATTTCGGAGGCGGAAAGCCTTCATCAAGTTGCAAGGCCGTGTGAGTGGGGCTCCTGAGTGAGGAAGAACTAAGGTAAGAAAATGAAAATATTTCTTTACTTCACACTGACGTGTCTGTTTGTAGTCGCCTGCCTAATGAGGAGCTGCAGGCTCGTGTGCAGCGCTTGTTGGCTGAGAGATGGTGCGACGACCCACCATGTGTTTCCTTTATCACACTCGTAATTATACATGGCTAGTGTCTCTAAGTATCTTATTCTGCTATGCACAATAGTTTTTACTGTATGGTGTGGCTGAACTAAATGATAGAGATTGGTCCGAGGCCACGAGTGAAGCATTGGATAACTGTCAAACCTATGACAATGTGTTCCTATATAGAAAGGAAATACGTTTAATATTTTTCATTTACGATCACTGTGCGAAAATTTGGTAATAAACGGAGTTGAATTTGAGGGTTTTTCATTCGTTGGTCATGCAGAGTTTAAATGATTAATATGTAGATTTAACGTGTATTCGGGGCGTGCATACCTGTAAGTCATCGGCCTTGATAGTGCCTGTGTGTCCTGCAAAGTCCCGATGTGTGAATGCACCCTGCACTCATGAACTTTAATATTTAGTCACCTTGTCAATATACATACATATATAAAACCGGATATATCAGCAAGCATATACAGCTTTTCAACAAGATTATTATAGCATTATACTCCAAATTACCTCTAGCATGTATGTGACAGTTTCAAAGCCATGCACATACGTACGATTAACTATTGTAATTTTGATACATAGTATCTCCACCAGCTGGATTTCCTGATCGTATTTTGTGTATGTAGATGTGTGTGTGTGTGTGTGTGTGTCTCATAGCAACTTTCTATTCAAGCAACACTTTCTAAAAGACTGTTTGCTAAATATACAGTTTATATTAATTGTGCATGCTTATGCGTAGATTATGTGTATATACATATATATATATTTGGTTGCTGTAGCTAATAATATATGTTGTGCAATAGAACATATACATATACCTACAAATACACACACACACACATATTTATCTATGTATCTATACACAGAGAGTTACATAGTTACCAGTGAAGTAATGACAAACGATCTCCCGGATTTAATCTGGTTTGAAACTCCAGTAAACTGCAAAGAGCTTCTGAGGATCGAACACTGCTTGATAAATCCCAGAATCATAAGAAAGCATGCAAGCAGAGTGCACTGCTTAATGAAATGAATCATTAATGAGTGTATAATAATTTTGTATTAGAGTTTTCTACTTTTAATAAATTTTTAAAAAAATACTAAATACCTTGTCAGAAGATGCTCCAATTGAAAGTGCGGTGTGAAGGACCACTTTCGCTGAACCCGCTGATGACGTAGCGCTTACGTGGAATAAAAAACAATACGTAGGCTGATCAACTGCTGACGTCTGAATGACGTTGTTAACATATTCCTAGAATCCTAAAATATTCTTTCGAAAGGACATATGAACTGGTCTTACACACACACACACACACACGCTGTGTCTCTCTTTGTAGAGAGAGAGAGGTACAAACGTACAATATATACACATATGTCGTGTATAATACATATGAGACTAATGTCAGTAAATAAATATTATGAGATAAATAGAGAAATTTTACTCATCATCGCTCTCGAATTTGATCGAATGAGACTGTGTATCAATAGGACCACCTCTGTATGTACCACGCTTCTTCTTGGTTTTCTCATGTCGGAAACCCCTAAAAGAATATCATATAATCTTAATTAAGAACATTAATATATACATACTTAGTGCATAATTAAATAAAATGATTACACAGAATATAATATACTTACCTTCCTTTCACTTGACCAAGAACCTCTTGTGCCTTTGCACCCCAGCCTGCACCAGCTCCATCCTATACAAATACATGAGTTTATATATATCTGCACGCACGCACACACAGACACACACCTTAGCCCAGTATGAGTTATCTTTAAGTCTCTCGTCAAGAAATTCCACCTGCACAAATTATTAAATAAGCAACAAGTAATCTTTCACATATGCACACACACACACAAGTAATTGAACTTACGGCATCTTCTTTCACCCTTTGGAAAGGCTTAGAAATGACCTGTTCCAAGATTAATACAAATGTAAATAATTCAGTAATATTATCCTAATCAATATTCGTTTATGAGTATAAATACATATGTATATATTAGTTATTGATTATAGTTATCATATAGTTATTAATAACCAGCAAACCTTCTCTTTCTCGTTTGTTGCCGCATCCCCACGCTTTCTTTTCTTGCTGCCTTCAATTTCTCCGTTAGCTTCATTGGTCTTCCCATTTTCAAGTTTCACATCGTTTGTTTCCTTTAATTTTAAGAATTGGTTAAATTATATATAACAGGGTTCATATAATGTAAAGCTTACTTTCACAGGAGCCGCCTTCTCATAATTTCCATTAGTTAAATCTTCAGCCCTCTTGTTTGTTTCATTCTTTGGTAAAATACTTCCGTTAAACTATTTTACTTTATATTAAGTCTATATGAAACTAGAATACGCATATGTTATACTATTATGTGCATAAGTTTCAACAATTTACCTTCTCATGAGCGACTTCCTCTAGTACAGTTTTCTCATCCTTTACATCCGTGAGATCCTCAGCTTTCTTGTCTTTCCCTTCTTCCCCTTTTTTGCTTAGATAACATTCAGTTAAACTATTGTTTATCAATACTAATAAGCACACTACAATGATATATATATAGAAAACTTACTTTCACCGCATTGTCTTTCCATTCACAAGCCTTCATCATTTTCATTCTTCATCTAGAAATAACCTGTGTTAAAACTATTGACAATAATAACCACTCTAACTACACACACACACACGCTCGCACACGCACACACACAGAGAGCACCTCATTGTTCTTTTCAGATCTTTCACTCTTTCTATCCGTTAAATCTTCATTACTCTTGCGCTTTTCCTTCTTAGCCTTTTCCTCCTCCTAAACATTGAAACTTAGTTGAAGTATTAATCCCAATTGTAATAAGCATACTTAAATTAGTAAGCAAATTGATAAGTAAAACTTCAGCTTACTATAATAAATAAACTGATGAAAATTTTGCTTGAATTAACACTTAAATAAATTTATCAATATGAATAAGTTTTATACGTATGTATGACTTGTTTCTTACATTCTCATGAATCGCTTCATTGTTGTTTTCATCTTTTACACCCATTGAGTCTTCAGCATGTCCATTCTTCACGAAAGAATCTTGGTTAAAAACTACTATGCAAGTATTTGTGTGCATGTGTGTGTGAGAGAGAGTACCGCTTTGTTCTTTTCACATTTCTCATCCGTTAGATCTTCAGTTTTCTTTCGCTTTTCCTTCTTCAACTTCTTCTCCTAAACAACATTAAACCATTCGAAGAATTATCATAAATGGTGAACTCAAGCAAAAGCTTAAATCAGCTAATGCTTAAAACTAACCTTATCATGAACCAACTCGTTATTTTCAACCGTTAAATTCTCAACTTTCTCGTCCTTCCCATCTTCAGCCTTCTTCTTCTTTTCCTTCTTCACTTTCTTTTCCTTAGAAGTAACAATATATCATATTGGTATACATTCATTTATATCATATAAGAGTGAGAAATATGTATGTTGAATGTGTCCCTGTGAACTATATACATATACGCACTAATAGAAAGAACTTAAATAGGTTACCTTTTCAGGAACAGCCTCATTCTTCTTTTCATCTGATAAACCCTCGACTTTCTCATCCTTTCCATCCGTTGAATGTGCAGCATTCTTCTTCTTTCCTTTCTTAACCTTCTTTTCCTTGACATCGACATAAATAATGAATACACAGTAAACAGTTAAATAATATATCTTTAACCACCACTTAATCTAGTTATTGCTTAAACAGAATATTACATTTTTGGTTCGTCTGGCGAATCCTCCTTCAAAATCAAGTTAGATTGAAAACCAAGCGCATGAAAAAAATTCAAGTTTATTATTTATCATCTACATACATGCATGTGTGTGTGTGTGAGTGTGTGAGTGAATGTATATGTATGTGCTAATTAACTAGCCAAAAAACTTGCTTGTATGTGGATATCTATATTACATGACTTGAGTCGCTATTCATTATTCCCTATATATATGGGTGTGTTTTATGCTCATGCATATATGCAGAAAGCGTACTTTCTCAAGTTTCCCATTTGGCGCTGTTTCGGTAGAAAAGTCTTCAATATCTCCTTTTTTCTTTGGTTTCTTCTCTGAGGCACCAGCTTCACTTAATCTAAATAAAAAGCAACAAATATCGTCTAGGTTACGCAGAGAGAGAGAGAGAGAGAGAAACCTTTGTTTGTTAGATATGTATTTGTTGAAAATAGATTCCAAGTCCTCTTTCAATTTCTTCCGCTCTTCTGCATTTACCCAAAACAACATATTATTCACAGAAAAACAATAAACTATCATACACAATATAAAACGAAATGCAGTGAACCTATCAGTTTAAGTTCAACACACAAATCCAGAGACACACATTAAGCGTATGAATGTATATTGCTGTACAAAATCAGAGTACTTACGAAGTCGCACTCATCCCTGAAAGCTGCAAGCGTCTTGTCGAAGCCGCGCTTCTTGAAATGGTGCGCCAGGAGAGCCTCCAGCGTCGCCATTGCCCTACCTTAAACCTCCCTGTTTAGGTTTAGGGTTTATACTTTGTTTCAGTTAGGTTTAGAACTAGAGTTTAGGGTTTAGGATCGTTAATGACGAGCTCCCGCCTCGAGCTCCACGAGATCAATTACACACCAGTAAGCTTGACTTCACATAATTTTGCGTCTCTCTCTCTCTCTCTCTCTCTCTCTATATATATATATATAGAACACACACACACACACACACCACACAAACAAAAGTGAAAGACCCGTTGCTCTAGATAAGCAAAGTACATTTGGCCTCCCTTTGTAGAGGCAAGACAACTTTAGCTTTACCTATATTCCATCCTTCGAGAAGAATATCCGGACTTTCATTCAGCACGGTAGCAAAAGAGATGATGAACTCCATCTTCTCCCCAGGAATCAACGAGAAGTAATTCCCAGAATATACCACCGGAAGGATTCTGGTATCAATGTCTGCCCCTCTGTTTCTTGAATGTACTGAAAACCTCAACCAAAATGCTACCCCGGGTTTAATCTCCTCTTTTGGAGTGTTTATCAAGTTGATTAAGTTGCTTAGCTTATATCTGTTTGATTTACTTAATGAACTGCTTGCCACTTTGTTGGATACGTTCTCAACTTCCACATTAATGCTAAACAGTCCATTATGTGAGCTGCTCTTCAGTGACATCTTCACAGGTACCTGGACATAGTGATTACGTGAATTAGATTGTGTGTGTGTGTGTGTGTGTGAGCTCTCTCTCTCTCTCTCTCTCTCTCTCTCACACACACCACACACACACACATCGTATCTGAAGTTAATGATAGACTAAATGCACTTTCATAATGTTATACTTCATATGACTTTCAAATAGCATCTGCCCTCCCTGCCTCACCCCTCCTCTCCCTCTCTCTCTCTCTCTCTCATACACACACCACACACACTCGCACGCACGCACACATATCTATGTATGTATTTTCAGCAAGGTATTGTGGCAAATGAATAGACATATTAGACATCATTACAGCTATCAAGTATAGTTACACACACACACACACACACCTATACATAAACAATTGGTTCCTAACGTAGATACACACACACACACACACTACGAATATGTGTGTGCATACATGCATACATGTGTTGTGTGTGTTAAGTACCTGCGTTTTGGCAAAATCCTGATTTAACAGCTTGTAATCACCACTGACTTGTGCAACCAGTAGAAGTTCCTTGATACAAGCTTATCGGATTTATCTACTTTAAGAAGTAGAAAATAAACGTCCCAGGTGCTTGCTGGTGATAAACTCATAACCGAGATTGTTTTGTAAGCCGGAATTGATAAGTTTCTTATAACGTTTTGGTATGGTGAGTTCCCTTCTAAGTCCCATACCGATGCTTCCACTCTCGCGTCTTGGAAGGTATTACGTGTAGTGTTTACCACTACAAAGAACATAATGCATATATACATGCGTGCGTGTGTGACCTTGAGTTTTGGTATGTACGTGTCTGTATGCAGTAGTACAAACACACACACACGCACACCACACATGTATAAAGGTGTCTACATCTGTATAGATATGTATATGTGTTGGATGTTTACCTCTATTGCATATGTAGCAAGGTTAAGTTGGACATGAACCGGCTCACAAGCAGATTTTACACCGTAAAAACCACCAGTTTGATCCAGCAAATGATCATAGAGCTGGCCTCTGAGGCCAGGCCATGGATTTTGCGTCTTCCATATAAGCACTCCCGTATATTTCTTCCACATCAATGAGTTCCAGCTCTCCATTAATGCACGATACTGCACGTAATTAACCAGTTGAGCCTGCATATAGAATATTAATCAGTAAATATTTAAATCCATATATAGAGGTAAACATCAAACATATAATATTGTATGTATACAGTTGACATATATATACAACACGTATACATACAGTATATATATGTATACAGTGGACATATACACACATACAGTATATATATGCTTAAAGATACTTGCCGGTAGTGGGAGAGAGAGAGAGAGAGAGATGCTGAACTAGCTTAACGTTCATACATATACACAGAGAACACACGCACGCACGCACCTTTTCACAGAAATCATCAACATCCGTCAGATCACCATACTGTGCAATTTGATGAGGAACCTTCTTGTCCGGATTCGAGTATGGAATATATGTATGCAGCTTCCAAGTTGCGTTTTCAATCTCCTTCACAAGTCCATCAGATACTTGTTGTATTTTTGGAATGTCCCAGGCATCTTGTGGCATTGTTCTCTTTATTGTGGCAGCTAAAGGCACTCCCACCGATCCAATTTCTGGGTTGAATCCATATGGATAGAAGTTCTCCTGCACGCAACATTGTATGTACGTACACACACAAGCTTATATTCATATGCTTAAATACACAAACACTTGTATTTATACGTTGTTTCACCATAATAAACAATATGTATGAACGTGTACGTGTGTGTGCATACAGATAACATGTACATAGATATGTACGATAGTGTATATTATGTACTGCATTATATATATATATATATATATATATATATATATATATACACACACACACCTGGAAGAAATCCTGCGGGTTTAATATGTTATATGGTCCATCTCTAAACTCCCTGTTCCTGCTGCAAAACCGTCCCAAAGCGAGCCTTGTATGTACATACGCATTCCATCCAACAGGTGGCTTGGATCTTGATGCTTTAATGGGTTCGCTCCCTGCAGAAATACAGTATATATATAACATATCCATTATATACAAACTAAAGTTTTATGTAGCATGGGGACACACACACAAAAACACTGGCACGCACGCACAGGTACCTCATCACTGCCATGGTAGAGTTTCAAATCCTCAATTAATGCATTGTTTATGTCATCAGCAGGGTGTTGTTCATTGCCTCCAACCCATAAAGCAAGGCTTGCATGGTTTCTTAATAACTTAACTGTGTCACGAGCACATTTCAAGAACAATTGATGGTCTAACGGCCAGTTTGGATCCGATGGAGACACCCCTCGTCCATTACAATCTCCAGTTATCCAAAACTCTTGCCACACCTGCAAATGCACATTACATTCATCTGTAACGTATATGTGTACGTGGCACGCACACACACATATATAGAGAGAGAGATGTGTGTGTGGTGTGTGTGTTGTGTGTGTGTGTGTGTATAGCGTGCATGCATGCTACCAGTATTCCACGTTTTCACAAGCATCGTAAAACTCTGGCCTCTCAGCTAATGCACCACCCCAAACACGCATCATGTTCATGTTCATATCTGCATGGAAGTTCACATCGGTTTCATATCGTTCTTTTGATAATCTAAGTAAGCCATCCGAGACTATCCAATTTCCTCCCCTTATAAACACTGGCTGACCATTGACCTGGAACTGCCTAAAACAACATAAAGAAACTCAACTTGGATACTTAATGATGGCGATATATTTAGTATTTTCTGGAATCTAGCATAAGTTGTGCATATATATGTATCTGTGTGTATGAGTGTGCACGTGTGTGCGTTATATATGTGTGATATAACAATAAAATCGACTGATCATAAAGTTAATCATATTACCTGCTGTTTGTGGAAGGATTAATGAAGGTATCGATTTTACGAAAGCCAAAGAGATGGCTCCATGTATCCGACTCACCGTTTTCATTCACATCAATGGACACGTGTACTTGGTACAGAGGCTGTTCACCCATTCCATTTGGCCACCATAGCTTCGGCTTATAGAAGAACACCTGCAAATAATCGAATATATAACTCTGTGTGTACGAGTGTGTAAAAGTATGTGTGTTTGTCGTTATGTGAATATGTGGCATGCTTATATGTGCATACCAACATGTATTACACTAAAGTTGTTTCCATTACCTCATGTATACGTATTGCTATGCACATGTATGTATACACACATAATAGTGATTTAGATATGTATATCGAATACCCACACACACGTCTACGTAAGCATGCGCGCTCTGTGTGTGTGTGTGAAGTACTTACGGGTATGAATGTGCACAAAGCAGTGGCACCACCAGGGACTTCAAGGGTCTGTGACTGAAACTTCAACCATGCAAAAGTCTTTAACTTCATCAAATGTCACTTGAAGTTTTGCAGTACATTTGATACTAGCCGAAGTCGTGTTCACAATTTCCGATGACACATGCAAGTACGATCTCTTATAATCATCGTGAAATGTCGCCACTAGATGAGGATCTCGAAGAACTGCCACCTTCAAAAGAAATCTCAAGTTCTCTCTCTCTCTCTCCTCTCCTTCTTCTCTCTCTCACACACACACACACACACACACTACCCCAGTATATGACACCGTAACCTCGTCCCATATCCCTGTGTTCCTGTCTGAAGAGCAAAGGAATGTCAATAATATAATAAGAATGTAAAACATAAATAAAGGATTAAAAGTTACCGTATGGGAATGATCCAGTCCAGCCTTGTACATACTGTGCTGCTACGTCCTTTGCAATCTTTTAGCATGCCATAAAAAGGGAGCGTGTTATAGTTTTCAGTTTATCTAAATTACTTAAGTACCGCGAGTCTGTCTGCTAATATACACGTGTATATGTGTGTATCTCTGTATATACGTATATAGATATATGTACTTATTATATTTATATTTACCTGTTATATGTGAAATCTAGCTAAAGCAAACTGAGAGAGAGAGAGAGAGGAGGCGCTTACATCGTGGTCTCCACCTTGTCCACCCTCAGGTGGTATTTCCAGGGTGATCGGTGGATGAACAGAACAACGACATTGTTATCTCCAGTTTTGCTCATAGAATCTGTTATGTCAAGCTTATGTCTGAAGAACATTCCTCCGGAAGTACATATTTATCTCCGTTAACATAAACCTCAGCAGAATAATTTATTGCTCTAAAATTCAACCATGCACGCTTGTAAGGTTGCTGGATAAGAAAGTATGAGAACTTAGATATATAGTTACAAACATTGTATACTGTATGAGAATATCAAATATATATTATTCTAGACATGCTCAGCTTCACTTGTTAATATGCTCTTCTCTCTCTCTTCTCTATCTTCTCTCTGTGTGTGTGTGTTGTTGTGTGTGTGTGTGTTCTTACACACACACACATTTATGAAAATAAAAGCATAAACAAATGTACCTCATCTCTCTCACTTTTAAATCAATATACGGACAAATACATGAAGACACATAAGCACATAGCCGCCACACACATGCGATATATGTGTGCATAGCCCTGTACGATGTGACAGTGCACAGAGTAGCAAAAGAAATGTACATTGTTAGCGAACCTCTTCTTTCCCAACACACACCCACACACACACACACACACACGTATATGTTATACACAAAAGAAATGTACCTTTGTTGTGGAGAACTTGTTGAAATACCAGAAAGTGTAGTAATCTCGACCAACATCAGCAATATCAGGTACATTTTGATTCTCCATACCATAAAAAGGATCCGGGACAGACTTGTTCTTTATAAGGGTTGTCAAAACTCTGCATAAACCATCATTTATGCAAACATGTATGTATACTTCCATATATGCATTACATGTACACAGGTAGTTCTCTATAAATTTATAAAATTAAGTTATGCAAACATGTATATATACTTATATAGTTCTCTAAATTTTATAAAATTAAGTTAAAAACATGGAAACAATGTGAGAGAAGTACTTACGTTCCAGGCACAACAGCAGCAATCCAAGGGTCGGATTTGAGAGATGGAACATGGGTTGTTGTGAGCTGCTCCCCAGACCATTGGATTTCCTTCTCTCTTGCTGCTATCCATCCGGAATCTAGCTTGAACACTGCCATGAAATCTGCTTCTACCCTAAAGTGAAGACGAAGAAGAAAGCACAGCTAACGATGCTTTCTATGTCTATTTAAGAATTATCTCATATTTATCTACTTTTAATTAAAATAAGTAATATTAAATGATTAAACAGTTTATTTATTTATAAAACTCTTTCAACAGTGCGGAATGAATAATATTTATATTATTAATTTAAATTTTATATAAAGTACTTTTGGAAAATTACATTTAACCCTAAAATTTATCATATTTACATACGTATCCCTGTAAGCTTAATTTAAAATTTTATAAATTTAAAATTAAAAATTAAAAACTTTTTTAAAAAGTCAAAAAAAAATTATAATTAATTTATATTTTACTAATTTAAGTCCAAAATACAACTTATTAAACATATATCACAATATAATATAATTACTTTAAAAATATTCCATTTTACTATAATAATTTTTAATATTTAACACTTAATAAACTTTAATTATTTTATTGTAATATATTATGAACTGAAAATATATTTTTAATTAATATATTATTTTAAAGTCAAATATTACGGTTGAAATTTTCAAGGTATATATATAAATATGATAAATTTTAAGGATATAATATAATTTTCCTAGTGTTAATTAATTAAAACTTAGAAATATTAAAAACCAGGAAAACATATATTTAAAGAAGTTATTATACCAATTTATTCTTTAAATATATATATATAATCATTAAAATAAGTAACTTAATTAACTGTGATGGGAATGGACTATGAAAACTAGTATATAATTATATACACCCACAAGAATAAATACATAAATTTATAGAACAAGCACGTTAATTAAACTTATTTAAAAACTTATTTTTATTTGAAGAACGTGCTTAATTATTAAATTAATATTCATATACATTTAATTATAGATGATTATTATGCAGCTCACTCTTAATTTAAAAATAACGTTATTTCTATATATGAATAAATCTATTTTTACTTAATTTTTTATTTAATATTAATAACTAATATAAATTTATTTTATTTTGTGACATGTGAAATCTCTAGTATCATGTGATTTAAATATAAGTTTATATAATAAAATTATTGACGTATTTATTCATTAAAAATTACATTATTTCTCTATATAAATAAATCTGTTTTCACTTATGGACAGGCTTTGATCATGTGATTTGAATTTTAAAATAATCGACGTATTTATTAAACTTAAAAGGTATCAAAATTAGCATATTCTTTCACCTGTGACTTACGCGGGTTATCATGGGCAAACGCGGAGTGTTGGGGCCGAATGGGAACTCTCCACGTAAGTAGAGAAAACCTTATACTGCCGGCCTTTGCACTCTCCGCCTGAGCCCGTCAAAGTCTTACCCGTACAGCCCGTCACGCGTCCCGATGTTCAAGGTGCAAGATCGCTAATCTGCAAGGTAATTGGAGAAGGGATTCTAGGTTTCGATATACATTCCGGAAATTCTTTGGATTTTCTTCAGAATCTCGCGGGATTACAGTAATTCAACGCAGGACAATAGTTGTTGAATTCGTAAGCAGAGACCGATTCAAAAGCTGATAAGTTAGTTTTTTTTTAGTAGTGTTTTTTATAGACATTCTTAGAATGTCTAAGCCTGTTCAGCACAGAGGAAGAATGGTTCCTTTAGTTGACTTGCTCCAGCACGAAATTCAGATTGAGAGAATGGAGAGGGTCGAGAGGAGATCGATCCCTGTTCTCGTCTGTGGCGAATCTGGACAGCCCAAGAAAGGCGAAGATTTTGCGCTAATTAAAACAGACTGTGAGAGAATCCCGGGCGATGGATCCTCAACTTTTGGAGTATTTGCCGTAATGTGTATGTATATGTATATGTGTGCGCGTGTTTATAACGTGTGTGTGAGAGAGAGAGATGTGTATAAAGGTACTGGTTTTGTAGATATTTGATGGGCATAACGGGTCAGCAGCAGCTGTACATTCAAAAGAACACTTGCTAAATAATATAATGAGTTCTGTTCCTTCGACACTTGGTAGGGATGAATGGTTGTCCATGTTACCCGAGGCTCTTGTCAGAGGCTTCCTTAACACAGACAGGGATTTCATAAAGAACAGTAAGTACCCATATATACATACATAGTGCGCACACGCACGCACGCACACTTATGATAGGATAGTAAGCACACTGATGAGAACATCATATTCGTAATCTTGCAACAGTTAGTTAATCATTATTATGTTATTACTTGTTTGCTATGAGTTATGTATGCCTGTTCACACACACACAGCACACAGCACACATACACACAGTTGTAAATGTGTTTATATGTGTTTATGCAGAGCAAACATCGGGAACCACTGTTACCATTGTGATTATCGACAGATTAACGGTAACTGCTGCATGTGTTGGGGATTCTCGCTGCGTGCTTGACACAGAAGCTGGAGTCTTACCATTGACTGTTGATCATAGACTGGACGACAACGAAGAAGAGTGAGTGAAAATCTAATATTTTACACGTGGGGTACTGAAACATGTTGAATGTTCATACTAGGAGACAAAGAATTGTCAATAGCGGTGGCGAGGTGGGAAGGCTGAGTACGGCCCTCGGAGCTGAAGTAAGACATCTTTAACTATCTTACGCGTAGAAAAAAAAACTTATACTTAAATTATATATATATATATATATATATATATATATATATATATATATATAGTATTATGTTGAAAGTTTGGTTTTGGCAGTATGGTCCTCTAAGATGTTGGCCGGGTGGATTATGCTTGTCCAGATCCATTGGTGATCTCGACGTAGGAGAATACATAGTGCCGGTGCCCTTTGTCAAGCAAGTCAAGGTAAAACATATATAGATGCGTGTGTGTTTATTCACTTATTATTTACCATAGCTTCCTAAAACTGGAGGAAGGATTATTATAGCATCCGATGGTGTGTGGGATGCACTTTCCAGTGAGAACGCTGCTAGATGTTGCCGTGGTTTATCACCCGACCTTGCTGCAAAACAAATCGTGAAGGTTGGTAGTCCTCTCTCTCTCTCTCTCTCTATATATATATATATAGACACACACACACATACCGTGTGTGTATGCGTGTGACCCGAGAAGCTTTCAAAAGTTTGTATGTGCAAAATTATGGTGTAACTAGTATATTATTATTATCACTTATTTAGACTGTTTAATGGCTATCGACAGGCATATTGTGTGTGTGTGTGTTTATGTAGATTTTATACATGTAGCTTAAGCTTTGCTTATTTCTTAGGAGGCATTGCGTGCAAATGGACTCAGGGATGATACAACATGTCTAGTGGTGGATGTGATTCCCCTTACAAAGGAGAGACTGGCAAATCCAAAACCCTTGTATTAGAATATTTGAAGAAGGATCAGCAGATCTCGCAGAAAGGTAGCATCTTATTTACCTCTGTGTGTGTATGGGCGCGTTGACATACATACATACATACATACATATATATGTGTGTGTTGTGTGTGTGTGTGTGTGTGTGTGTGTGTAGTATGGTTAATGTAAAGTTAACTTGTTTTTATATGTGAAGGACTGGATTCCGGAGCTATGCACAACAGAGGTGCGGAACTTGCCACGCTTGGATAGACCAAAGAGGAGCTCACCAGTGCCCAAAGACGTAAAACACAAACATACGGTCTCTCTACTAAGCATATATATATATATATAAACATGTACATTGTGAAAATTTTCATATGTACAGGAATTTTTCTCTTATAGTTCTCTAGTTACTAAAACATATCATTATGATTATGATTAATTACAAAATAGATTTAATTTAATTTAATAATGTACATTATGAATTGTACCTCAAGATGTCACTTGAAACTAGTAATGATCAGAGTTCGAGTTAAATTGGAACACTAACTGAATAAAAAAAAGAAAATTTTAAAAAAAGAAAAAGAAATTTAATTACTATTTAAGCTTTACAAGATTTTTTGCACACTAAAGTTTAGAATGTTTTACGAAAGGTCGGGAATCCTACATTAAAATGTTGAGTAACTCTACATCTTCCATATTAACAATTTTATATATTATTAAATTAATAAAGTTTTTCTAATTTAATTTAGAATATAAATTCCAAAAAAAAAATAGTATTAAATTTTTAAGCATTAAAACAGAATAAAATTTCTTGTTTGATTTAGTCCCCCTCTTAATAATACGTATGGATTGTGAGATTTGAGTTAATAAATTGATTTAACAAATCTATAACTTTAATTAGTACTCGAATTAAATATTGAAATGTGTTTTACATAGTTTCTCATATTTCAAGTCCACGTGTCTCGTGTGACACGAGACGTATTACTACACCTGCAAACCTTTATACAAATTTGATTAAACGTGGTAATCGATTGGTTAGGATATAATGCATGGTAAAATTTAAAATTCTTAAATGGAACTTATATTGTAGTTAGAAAAATTTCTATTGTGATAAAATGAATTAATGGGTTAATAATATATATAAAACAGCAGTATAAATACCATGTAATAAAAAGTATATGTGTTGTTTTGAATGTAAGAGAACTTATTATTACTGTACATATATATGTTGCTTTCTTACCCAACCCCCGGGAGCAAAACGGCGGGATTTAGGTGGGTGGTGAACCTAAACCTAGTACCCCTATTGATGTCTTTCTGTGTCTACGTACGTAATAAAGCCTTTGAGTTTTCACCTGCTTTCCGTAAAGAATCTTTATATATTTTATTATAATATAAATGTATTTTAGCGATTTATAAATTAAATACCATCATATCATTATAAGAGATTAAAAACTCAATCAATAAAATATTAAAACAAAATTAAATTAAATTAAAATAGCTAATACACAACAATACACTAGCATTTCAAGTGGAAGTTTATCATTTTTTAATATATTTTTAATTTTAATGTTTAATTAGTGAGATTATATATGAACATGAATTCATTTAAATTAAAATTTAAAATATTTACATTTATAATTTGTAATTTTAATTCTAAATTAAAATGTGATCTAATTAAATATAATATATATAACCTATTTAATATAACATTTTAATTTAATTTATGTAACATATAATTTAAATATATTCTATAATCTAAAAGTTTGAGATTGTATAAGTAAGAATAATCATAATGTAAAATCATTCATGTGCCTTGTCAACTCATAATAAATACCTTAATAACAATAATCAATTTACCTTAAATGGTTTATAATAAATATATCAAAACACATTTAAAATACCTTAATTGAATAGACGTTTCTAGTTTGTTTAATAATGTGTAATACCAAGTGTAACAATATCAACAATAGAATAATATATTTTTACATGGTAGTTGGAATTAAGTGGTTTACTATAATGAATGTATTAATTAAAAATAAAATTTTATGACAATTTATGAAAGATTTTTAAACTATTATTTTTCTATTGCATACTTGATGTTAATTATACTTTTTATAAGTTTGTGATACTTGTGTAACATAAGACAAACCAGGATGACTGATTTTAATAAATATATCATAAGATATATTAATTTACTCTATCTAATAAATATATCACAAAACATTTTAATTTATCTTAATTAATTTTTAATAAGTATATTACAACACATTATGTGTAATAGAGTCATAAATTTCTAATAACAAATTTGAATCTTTAGCATAAACTAAACAAAACCTACATTATATAAATATAAACACATTATACTACAAAAACAATTTTATTTGGTGTTTTTGCTAAATAATTCACTTAATCACTTAATGTTTTACTAAATATTTACTTAATCCATATAAGCATTCTTTATGGTGCCTTTGCATCTCCTATTAACACATTAAAGATTCTCATTGTTTATAAATTCATAATGGTGCATGAGTATATCACATCATATGAATTAATCATTACTTATCATTTAATAAACAAATTTAATAATTAAGGCTTGCTTAGCTATCTCATTCATTTTAAATTAAAAACAACACTCAATTTTAAATTGCAATGTGAACATTTTTCATGCACTTGTGAAATGTGAATTTTCTAGAGTTAATACATGTTTCTTTATCTGTTTCATAATGGTTCATAATGACGTTAGCATTACCATGGCACAATATAAGATTAAAACTTTAACATAATGGTTATATACACTATATATTTTTTCAAAAGAAACGACATATATATATATATATATATATATATATGTATTAAAATTGTCAATAGCCGTACTGCTGAAGTAACGGTTTATATAATATTTAACTATCTTACTTTGTGCTAGAGTTCTGTACTAAATATTATCATCTATGTATCAGTAGACATGTTGTATCATCCCTGAGTCCATTTCATGCATATCTATAGATATATATAGATAGATAATGATTCTTACAAAGGAGAGAGTGGCAAATCCAACAAACCCTATTGTCTTGAAGATATTTGAAGGATCGGCAGATCTCTCAGAAAAACAATATTTATTTACCTCTTATGTATTGTTAAACATTATAATACATGTGATTTTGAAGCTATGCACAACAGATAGAGCTCACCAGTGCCCAGAGACTCTAAATACAATATAAAACTACATAGAAAATTGATATTGCCACCACACCACAAAGTATACTATGTTGTACACCTACCCTGTCCAAAGGATGCGCGTTACTACCGCTACCACTGCAATGTATTTAAACATAAATGCAATATTTCCGAAGTTACGGCCTTAAGAACGGCTTTGCGTTCACCATCAAACGCTCCGATGAGGTCCGAGGTTACATCAAGCTAGACTGCTACGGTCAAATCGATGACAACGAGCGCGATACCACCACACGGCTCATTAGTTGTCTTCGTCGCACAAGAAGGGAAGGACAAGGAGTGGACAATGACCGTAAAGAACGACAACCACAACAACCATGTCTCATCGTCGGACATGAACGACAACCACGTCCCATCGTCGGACATGAACGACAACCACGTCCCATCGTTGGACATGGCGCTACTGGTACCTTCATGCGGTTTAGTGTGATGTGGTAGCAATATTAATTCCCTATGAATATGTACATTGTGAAATTATTCATATGTATAGAAAAAGATTGAGCTCTATGTTTTTCTTATTATTCCCTAGGATGTCAATATATATATATGCATCTCGGCTTGCTGCAATTTTTAACTGGTGCTTCTGAGGTAAGGAAATCCTACACCATAAACCAGGACAAGTGAAACATACATTATACACACGCAATATATATCACACACTCAAGCGATTCTTAGCTAAAAGTGTTTAATAAATGATAGGAAAATATATATATCAAACTGACCCTTAGTATAATACAATTCTTAAATTATCCAAGTAGTTTTGAAAATGTTTAAATTTAATACACACACACGTACACGGATATATTATATACCATTTATCAATATATATATATATATAATAATATATATATATATTGCATGCTGATTAATGGTAAAGTTAATTCAAGGTATATCTAAACAATTTAAAAGTTATATAACATTCTAGGGTGACTTTGATAATTTTTCCTAGGCTAAATATTAGTATGTAATTTTCCCAACTGCGTACATGCAGGAGCACTCACCACATGATTCTAAGTACATATGAATAAAAATTAAATTAAATAATTTCTATACTATTTAAATAAATACTACGTAGTCCTAAACCCTAAACCAGTTTGTAAACTCCCCAGTTGATTATTATATTTATACAAACACACTTATCGTTATTAAAAATGATCGTTGAAAATTCTATACAAATTATAAAGATTTAGATGCTCCTTTTCACAATAAAAATTTGCATATCATTAGCATTATGATATTTAATTAGAAAATAAACTATATTGAATCTAATAATTTATATTATTAAATGTAATTAAAACTATGAAAGGTGGGTGACCATTCACACTTGAAATTTAGACATCTTTACTGGTTAACCAACTTAATGGACTAAGTAGATGTCAAGTTTGAATTAAATTCAAACACTAAATTAATATATAAAAGGAAAATATTATTATTTTACTACTATATACAAAGTAGAATGACAATTTTTACATTCTTTTACATTTTTATATTGCTCTTGCTACACGGTTGCATTCACGTCCAATGTGGCGGATGTGGGGCATCTTGTGGTAGGGATGATGACTGTGATGGGCAGCTTTACTGTGGTAACGGAGGCAAATGCCAAGACGATCCTGATCTAGGAACACATATATGTACAAAATCCCCACCTTCCCCAGGGCTTGGAGGAGGAGGATCTTGCCAATCCAGCGGTACATTCAAAGGTACAGCTACATTTCCTGTAGATTTACTAGCTAATTATGTTATAATTTGAAGGTAACGGTGCTCACCAGTGTGATGAATGCTGCAAGGCAAATACTAACTATCCCATTTACAAGTGTTCCCCACCGGTATCTAGTAGTACCTCAGCTATTCTCACTGTAAACGATTTCACTAAAGGAGGCGATGGAGGTGGTCCTGGCGAGTGTTTTGGGAATTACTACGATAACACTGAGAGAGTTGTGGCTATGTCAACTGGGTGGTACAATAACGGTAGTAGATGTGGGAAAACTGTCAAGATTACGGCTCCAAATGGGAGGTCGACCACAGCAACGGTGGTGGACGAGTGTGATTCTACAAGAGGGTGCGATAAAGAGCATGCATGGCAGCCTCCTTGTCGCTACAACATCGTTGATGGATCTGACGCTGTTTGGAAAGCTCTGGGGATATCTAAGAATAACCCCAACTATGGTGACATGAAGATCACTTGGAGCGATGCCTAGGCACCGTGTATTGAAATAAGAGAGCTCATATAAATTTCTTTTAGATTATCTAACTTTTTTTTTTTTTTTTGTAAGAAATGTGTTTATTAGTAAACTTTAGAATATTTTAAGAAAGGATAAGCAATTCTATGATGGTTCTACCAGATATTAGTAATACATATATTAAGTTCAATATATAATTTGATTTAAAATATATATTTTTCTGAAAAGTACAAACTTAGTTTTTATAATTAATTTTATTAAAATTTAAATTTTGAACATTAAACAAAAGACTCTTTTATTTAGTTCCACTTCTTAATAGAATGGATAGTGTTGGTGAAAAAGAGAAGTTTGACTCGCTTTGTTTGCGATTGCATAGCTAGATATACTTGAAACCTCCTACACACATTCCTCACCCATTTAATTCTTAATAATAAGTTTTAGATTACAAATAATAATAATAATAAACTTTAATATTACTATACTATTGAAATCGAATAGGAATGTTAAAAATTAGAACTCTTAAATGAAACTTAATTTGAATATATTAGGTCACACTTAATTAGAAGGATTTTAGTTGATATCTCATGTTTTAATAATAAATATAAAACAACATATATACGTATATATACCATGAAGAAAAGTATGTGTTGTTTCCACGTTTTTGTGTGTACGTAAGAAAACGTATTAGTGGGCGTATACAATTGTTTTGTATCTGTACATGCATATTACAACACGTCAAAGTTTACCTTGCCTGTTTTGGGTCACACATGATCTATTTACCCTTGTGTAATTTAAATTTAATAAATTTTATTTTTTAAAATAAAATAAATAAAAATAAAATTGTAAGCTTCTCAATTATATAATTTTTTAATATAAAATAAATATAAAATAAAATTGTAAGCTTCTCAATTATATAATTTTTTAATATAAAATAAATAAAATTAAAAATATTAATATATTTTCAAATTGTTTATTAAACTTACAACAAGAAAAAACATATTCTTACTTTCATAAGGATAAAAGAATTTAATTAAATTTAAGCTTATTTAAAATCTTGCCCTTAAAACCCTTGTGAAGGTGAGAATAAAATATTATATGTGACCCCACAAGGGTGAAAAAAAATATTATATATAACTCCACAAGAATAAAAGATTCTAAGGGCAAGGGCACATGCGAACTGCTCTAACCCTTTTTTGACAGGCTATAATTTTGAGGATATGGGATTTTCTATTTTTAAATTACAATTGTGCATGGTATTTTATAGGATGTGAAAATATAAGAAGTGAATATAAAATTTACTATGTAAGTTATAAAGTTACAATTATGCATGTTATTGTGAAAATATAACAAGCAAATATAGAATTTACTTATGTAAGTTAGGATTGTGCATACAATGTGAAATATAAGTAGATATAAAATTTATTATGTAAGTTATAAAGTTATGATTGTGCATGTTTTCTTTTATAAATGTGGAAATGTAAAATCTTTGTAAATGATTGAGAGTTTAAAAAGTAGATTTATTTATAAATAAAGACTATTGTAGAAGTTACAATGAGACCCTTGAGATTATTGTTATAGTATATTTATTATATATCATGTTAAAAATAATTTATGGTGATGAATGGTTTATTATAGATTTATTAAAAAAAAAATGACTATAATTTATATAGTTGTCATGCTAGATGAGATAAATTCTCATTGACAAAAATAACACTTACAATTTGATTGAACGGCCAACTCATAGAGAAGTTGTGGGATGTCATTGGGTATTTAAAATCATTCGTAATGCGTAATGCTAATGGTTCTCTTCAAAGGTATAAGGCAAGGTTTCTCCTAAGTTCCTAGCATTGACTTTATTCACCAATTATGAAACAAATAAGCATTTTAGCATTACTTACTTTTACTATTCAATTTGATTTCCATGCTTATTCATATGGATGTCAATACTATCTTCCTCAATGGAGATTTGAAAGAAGAAATTCATATAAAATAGCTTTTGGGTTTTGAGGTTTTTAACGATAATGAAACTGAGTTTGTCATAGTTTTTACTATGACTCGACCTTTTACTTTGTATGTTAACTGTTGTTACTTACTGTACTATGTTGATGGACCCTAGATGTAGTAGAAAACATGCTTGCTTAGTGCACTTGAGTATCTAGTGATGGTTCGGTCGGTGTCATTAGGTATTTACAGGAAACTGTAAACGAAGTTAGAACTTACCTTTTAGAAACCCACCCCTAATTTTGACGTTCTAGTTAGGTTGATTGGTTAATGTAGATGAGTTTCGGTGTATTTAGCAGGGTTAGGAACACCCCTAGGGTTGACCTAACCCATGCCCCCACCCCCTTGGGTAGGGTTTTAGGGTTAGAGTTAGGCTAAATTAAACACTCTCTCATTAACTTGATAAGGGGCTAGCTAATTTCATGCCAGCCCACTTACATATACAGGAAAAGAGGGGGGGGGCTCTGTCACATAAATAAGGTAGAGTATGAGTAGGAGAGCTCCTAGGTTCATGACTAAGTTCGTTGCTCTTCTGCCAGTGTAAGCTCTAACTTGTGTCGTTAAGGCACAACTTCTGTTGTGCCACCCTAACTTCCAGATGATAAGGGTACGCCCCACCTTCGGGGTAACTTACCCTTAACATTGGCGAATCCATGCCTAGGAAGTCTTGTCGGAATGCACATTCCAAGAGGCAGAGGTTGAGGCTTGTCTCCAGCCTCCTCCTCCATGTCAAGCTAGGTGTAGCACTCACGGCCAAGCAAGACACATCCGTGTCCTTGTCCAATTGTGGGCGTGGGATCTTGTTTGATAGATTCACGCTGCCTAGTTCCTGAGGGTTCACTAGGGGTTCTAGAATTGGCATTTAGCTTGGTGCAACTCTTGAATCTAAGGGCTATGGCATGATAACCCACATCGTGGAAGGTAGGTTATGAATCAAAATATTAATGTGGCTTGTTTTTGTTTATAAACAGCAGGCGGAGAGTGCCTTATGCTACTTAGTGTCATATGAAGATGTGACACTGGGCTAGACGTCACGCGATACAATGCCCAAGGCATGTCCTTTGGGGTTGTGTCTTGGGTTTGTCACAAAAGGGTTGGATACTATGGCAAACAGACATGCTTGTGCTCGCACTAGGGTGTTAAGCCTTGGGCATCGGCCAGAGAGAGGTTAGGCCTCATAACTAGGTGTGCTTTGGCACACTTGGCTAGGGGAGTGTTCTCCTTGGAATCCAAGGGTTGAACAACCTAAGCTTGTTAGCATGAGCCTTTTCGTGAAGCACTCGCAAGGTCATGTACTTTGGGTTATTCAAACCTAGCCTTAGGGAGTTTGCTTAGCAGAACACTCGTGTTCGCTTACGGTGCACACTCATGTCCTCATTAATTACTAGTCCTAGATCTAGGGTATGACTTGGCCACTCAAACCCTTAGGGATTAGCCATGGTTCAGGGTACTCCTTGTCGCCTTAAAGGGGTTGTACTCCTGGATGAGGGTGATTCCTCAAGGGGTAAGTGACGATGCCTTAGCTCTGTCACGGGGGTATGTGTAAGGCACATCTCCTTGATGAGGTTAGGGCATGAGCCAGTCTAGGTCCATTGGGATAGGATCTTAAAGTCTACTCGGGATATCCTCTAGGGTTCGAGGGATGGTCATTCTAGGGGGCTTAGGGTATTATTCTAAGTCTTCTGTTTAACTAGGCATCTGAGTCAGACTCTTAGGGTCATCTTAAAAGACTTAGCGTTGCTTACATAGGGAATTAACGCTGAAAGGCCACTTGGCGGCCACGTGTTAGCCCTTTGAGTTAAAATTCTGATAGGTTAATATGCAAGTTGTAAAAGGCATTGTATGACTGAAATAAGCCTCACATCAATGGTATCATTAGGCTTGGTTTTTAGAAACTGCAGAGTGATGTAAGCTTATATTAATTACAAAGAGAAGATGGTCAGCTTGTAGTCATTGAAAATTACATAGATGATTGTCTAGTTGTGAGCAATCACTAATCACTTCTATAGCAAGTGAAAACCAATTTGCAACGCTGTTTTGTCATGAAGAACCTTGGAAAAGTTCATAAGCTTCTCGGTATGGAGGTTCATCAAGGCGTTTCAAGAGGTATTATGACTGTTACACAACATCAATATCCTCAGAAGCTATGCAAGACTTTGGTATGAGTCATTGTAAATTTGTACCTACAGTCCAGGTGTTGCAAGCTAAATATTCCTCTTCAACATATTTCCACATATAGGTCATTGATTGAAGCACTTTTGTATTTAGCAAATTCAACTTGGACCAAACATCTCCTTTGTTGTAGGTCTTTTTGAGCTATTACATGCATGCTCCATCTTCTTTTCACTAGCAAATGGTATTATGTTATCTCCAAGGAACAACATCCTTCGGTATAATGTACTAGAGTTCTACAAATTCAACACTCAAGTTACAAACGTATGGAACTTGGACAAAAGATATTCCACCTTTGGTATTTGTTGCATCACCTATAGCGCTTCATTTTCTTGGTTTAGCAAGAAATAGCCAACTATTGCATTGTCGAGTGTTGAAGTTGATTACATTCAATTTGCTATTAGCTTCTATTACACAAGAATGTAAGCTCTTGTACAAACTGCATCAACAACAACACGAGGGAACCACTCTACATTGTTATGTCCAAAACCATGTGTTTCATGCTAGGATGATACACATTGATATACACCATCATTTCTTGTATGAGTTCATTCCTTCATTCCTCAAACCACAACTTGTAGACATCTTCATGAAACCTCTTTTAGAGAGTAAGTTCATTAACCTGAGACAATGTTTGGGCATTCTTCCTTTCGCTTAGCTTGAGAGGGAGTATTATAAGTGAACGGTTGAGATTCTAGATTTAATACAATATTATCTAGCAATATATATATAAGGTGTGAGTTTATTATTAAGTTGAAAGCTTTTTGTTCTTGCCTCTTTGTTTCATCTTTTTTTCTTTAAGAACCACAAGGACTTCTCGATAATTGGTATAAAAAGGTAGGTACTTAATGCTTCTCATCCATGTTTCCATAAAGATTCGGCATATATTTAAAACTTCTATGCAACTTTCCAAATTAGCATGACAAGGCTTAACTTGAGATGACATTTATAATCATTACATTATTTAGTATAAACTAAGAGTTGACTTCAATGCCAATTATTATAATTCATAATAAATCACATTATTTACCTAATAAACTAGTAATTATACTCAATAAATCACATCACACTATTATTCTAAATCCAAGACCTTTATAGTTTTTAAAAATTCTTATCATTATGTTTTTATAAATCAATTAGTTAAAGAACCAATTGTGTAATTCCTTTAATTGAATATAAAAAATTATTAAGTTTCTTTTATTTTTTTCAATTTTTAAGACAAATTTGAATCTAATACTTTATGGTTTTTTAAAGATTTTTATCACACTTTTATAATTTAATTATAAAAAAAGGTAATTACTTATCTAAATTTTATTTTAATTATAATGAATGAAATCTTTAACAAAATGTTTTACCCATTCTTATTGCATTACTACTCACTCACATGGCACCATTCCCTAAGTCAATTTAGCACTAATAGTAATTTACATTTGTCAATTATTATCAAGTCTTCAAGTAATGACAATGAGTGAAGGTGATGATAATAAATGATTAGTCTTTTCTTATTAATTCATAAATTTATGGTGGTTATAAAAAGGTCATCATCACCGTGATGATCACTTTCAACTCATTACTTGTGATATAATGTGCCCATCGTCTTTTAATCTCAACAATGAAATTTAACACTAAATTTAGTTTTCATATCTTGTTAATTACTACAACTAAAAGCAATTATAATTTAATTGATTTTTTGTTAATGACTTTGCTATAATGCTTATGAGTTGTAAGATCAACATATGGAAAAGTTTCGATCCTAGAGTAATCTAAAGTTTAAGAACGTATGTACATCACTTAAGGTTTCACATTTCTACTATGAATTTATTGTTTTAAGAAAAAGTTGTACGAAACAAATGAATTAATTATTATTTGATCTCTTTTGTGAGATAAAATGTGTGTGTGAAATGTGTATAAAAAAAGTTATGCACATTCTTTGCTATGTAATATTGGAAAATAGCATGCATTTGATGGTGAGACTAATGACCACATCATGGCATATGCTCATTCGAGGACACATGATTTAGCTACAACATACATGTTAGAAAGAAAACATTTAAGCACCTTCAAACAAAAATATGCATAAAACAATAAAATGTGAATAATTAATAATTTATTAATTATTAAAAATGATTAATTAAACATAATTAATAAAATTTAAACAAATTAGAAAAACCAAATAAAAACTCTTTGCCTATCAACCACATGCTCAAGATGTGAGTGAATGATTGCTTATATGGCAAAAAGCTCATTACATATATATTAACAAATTTCTTAAAAGCAATATTCTTAATATTCCTTAGAAATCCCATCTATTCGTATGCTCAATTCTACAATTATGGAGAAACCCAATTCTCAAAAAGGGATTTCTTAGCTTTTTATTTCTAATTAGGTCTTTTTGTGTAGTTATTTCTCGTATGGCCCCAATGTTGCTCATCACATAGAGGAATCTCCTTATGTCTTCAATATTATTCATCAATTAGGAAGACAAACCTATAACAATCAATCTTCAATCTTGAAAGCTAGTATTGTACAATGTTTAGATGCATTTGAGAATCATTATTTTAGCATTTGCTTTAAATGTTACTTTATCATTACAAAGTCTAATTAGAACCAAATCAATACACTTGAAGAAGATGACAATCCTCATGAAGATGGTTTATGTTCAACATGTTCACAGAGGGGAGTTCTAAGTTAGCATGGATGGATGTTGCTTGATACTACACATAAAGCATAACCTTTGAGGTCATGTCACGAGTTTAATGCCAAGGGGTTGGAGATCCTTACAAGCAGACTTGCTTGTGTTTAAATTAGGGTGATAAGCATTGAACATATGCTCAAGATAGGTTAGTCCTTGTAACTAGGAGGTTCGAATTATCGAAGAAATGCCCCCCACACCCCCAAAACACACACATTGAAATGGGCGAGGGGCTCTCAATGCCTACCTAGCCAGATCCACATGTAGGCGATATGCCCGTCCTGCATCAAAAGGAAGCTTGAGGGAACCCCAGCCGTATTAAAGGCTGCTCCCGACTTTAGGGGCCAGTTCCAATCTTAACATCTAATCCATTGATAATGCCCACCACCATGGAGCCCCAGACCCCACATTCCAATGTGATTGTAGCACCAAAAAGAGATCCCAACCAAAGCCAACCTGAAATATCCTATACCTGGTGCTTGTTAGTGCACTTGACTAGGGGTGTTTATCTTGGGTGTGTGAACATGTTTGGGCGTTAAATAACCTGAGCTCATTAGCAAGGGCCCTTTTGTGAGGCACTCACATGGTGCTTAGAGTTATCCAAACATGGCCTTAAGGGTTTGTTTAGCAAAACACTCATGTTTATTTAAAGCGCACACTCGTATTAACCCTAAATATAGGATATAACAGGTTAGGTTACCTCTTGTTGCCCTAAAGGGGTTGTACTTGATAAGTGCTAGAATGATGCCTTAGCTATGTCAAGGAGAACATGACTTTTTGGTGGGGTTAGGGCATGAACCTTTTGAAGTCTTTTGTGGCATGATCCTAGGTCTACTTGGGTTATCCTCTAAGGTTCAGAGGATAGTTACTTTAGTGGACTTAGAGTGGGCCTAAGTCTCTTCCCTACTTAAACATCTAAGCTAGAGTCTTAGGGTTATCTTGTTAAAGTTATTTACTCGCACAAGGTGATAATGCTGGATGACCACTTGGCAACCATGTATTGCCACGTGTAAGCCTTGGACTCTTATAGTAGTGACTGATTGACACATTTTGTGCCTATAATAAAGTTAATGAATGGAAAGTAAGCAGCAAAGTTGTTCTTCCAGATGTTGTAAAAGTGTGTGGCTTACTAAGAACAATGATCTCAGATTGAGATCCTCAGTTTATGGGTAAGTTATAGGGAACATTATTTAAGCAATGCGGTGCAATATTGAAGTTTAGTATAGCTTACCATCCATATATAGATGGTCAGACCAAAGGGCTAATTAGCAGATAAAAGACTATCTCAAGTGCTATGTTCAAAGTGATTAATTCGATTGGGCTGAACATTTCAATATGATTGAGATATGTTATGATTATTCAATGCACATGACAATTTGATGGAGGTACTAACTGGCAATAAGGGTTGTATTTCATAGAGCATAGTAATGCCAAAAGAGGTTGCCAATAGAGTTTAAGTTTACTAAACAATTACATCATGCATGGGAAGTTGCTCATCAAGCAATGGTTGCAACTCAAAAATGGTATCGTCAATAATACAATAAACATCGATGTGATATAGAGTATCGAATAGAGGATAAAGTATTATTAAATACCAAAAACCTGAATGTTTTGACAATTATTTTGAGGAAGCTCCTTCCTCATTATATAGGTTCATATTCACTAGTGGAACAAGTCGGAAATGTAACCTATAAACTAGATCTTCCTTAGGAGCTAGAAGCAATTCATAATGTGTTCCACATCAATCTGTTAAAGCCATTTTATAGGAATGATAAACAATTGGGGAGATATGTTAATTTATGTTTACCTTTGGAGTTGTCAATGGTGTGAAAAAGTACAAAGTCAAGTTCATATTGATGTTAAACATTAAGGAATGCAAAAACATAAGCGTGAATATTTTGTCAAGTAGAAATGGTATATGTCATGTGAATTAAAACCATTGGAGACTTTATGAAACACACTAGAGTTAATGAATGCATTTTGAGTCGGGATAATTTCAAGATGCTTGTAATTTACACTTGATGACATGATCATCAACTACTTAAGTTTTCAAACAATAAACAGTTTATATTCTTTGATTTAACCAAGGGGTTGGCAAACAATATTACCTAAAATCTTCTTATTAAAATTCTAATTAAGATGAAAAATAATTAACCATTTATCGTTTGCATTTGGGTGACATACCTTATAAACATATAAAGGTCTCTATATGACTTCATAGTATGGGTGGTGCCTCTGCTAGTTGAGTTTATAACTCAGTGAAGGACAGTTTTAAAGTACTTGTTAAATGTGTAGCACATGGAAGTAATATAGACTATGTAAATTTTTGGTTAACTCTGTATTTTGATTAATTTCCATTATTTAACATTAAAGTTGGATGTTAATGAAAATGTTCACATTTTTAAAGTGGAGAGAGTGTCATAGCTTTTAATTAAAAAATAACATTTGTTAGTGCACTTAGGTTTTTAAGAGTAGTTCGATCAATTATTACCTTAAGAAATTTTAGGTGAATGTAAAACTTACATTAGAAACCCTCTCATTTATTTAAACTCAGGATTCATAGTTGTGTTAGGTGAGCTCGTCATGTTGAATAGATTTAGAAACACTCCTAGGGTTGCTTTAACCCCAAGCCCTAACCCCTTGGGGGTAAAAGTTAAAAGCACTAATACTAATAAAAGGGTTGTACTACTCAAACATGAAAAAGGAAAAAGGGGGATCATAAATAAATAAGTGGGTGAGCACACTAATGATTTAAACAAGTTTTATTTGCTCCCCATCAACATTCTAACAGTTAAGGCTACCCTTATCATTAGTAAATTTACACCTCAACACTTAGTACATCGCATCCAAATAGTTAGCCAGCTTTTTTTGTTAGATAACCTGTTTACATGATTAAAAAACTTTGTATGATTAAAAAGCTTTGTATGAGTGCAAATCTAATGATTAAGGCCTTTCTCCAGTTGTCTCATTCACTCCAAGCTAGAGACAATACTTGCATTTAAACAAAATATGTATCCTAATTCCCAAGGTCAGCATTGTTTATGTTTTTGGCCAATTGGAGTGCAAACGAGTTTCTTTATTATTGTCAGAGTTTTAACCCGAAGGGCCAACACGTGGCAACACGTGGCTGCCAGCCATCCAGTGTCATCACCCTGAGTGAGCAATGCTAAGCTTTTAAGATGACCTCAAGAGTCTGACTCAGATGCCTAGTTAAATAGAAGACTTAGAATCCTACCCTAAGTCCACTAGAATGGCCATCCCCCAAACCCTAGAGGATATCCCGAGTAGACTTTAGGATCCTATTCCAGTAGACCTAGACATGCTCATGCCCTAACCTCATAAAAGAGATGTGTCTCACACATACCCATGACAAAGTTAAGGCATTGTCACTTACCCCTTGAGGAATCACCCTCATCCATCCCTTTAGGGCGACAAGGGGTACCCTAAACCACGACTAACTCAAATGGCTAAGTCATATCTTAGACCTAGGGCTAGTACTTAGGGGACATGAGTGTGTGCCGTAGGCGAACACGAGTGTTCTATTAAACAAACTCCCTAAGGCTAGGTTTGGATAACCCTAAATACAAAACTTTGCGAGTGCCTCATGAAAGGGCTTTGCTAACAAGCTTAGGTTGTTCAACCCTGGATTCTAAAGAGAACACTTCCCTAGCCAAGTGTGTCAAAGCACACCTAGTTATGAGACCTAACCTCCTTTAAGCGGATGCCCAAGGTTTAGCACCCTAGTGCAAGAACAAGCATGTTTGTTTACTAGAGTATTCAACCCCTTGGCAACAAACCCGAAGGGCATGCCTTGGGCGTTGTATTGTGTGATGTCTAGCCCAGTGTCACATCTCCATGTGACACTGCCTTCCACGATGTGGGTTATCATGCCATAGCCCTTAGATTCAAGAGTTGGACCAAGTGCCACAAAATGCCAGCTCTAGAACCCCAGTGAACTCTCAGGAACTAGGTAACGTGAACCTGTCAAACAAAATCCCACGCCCATAGTTGGACAATGACATGGATGTGCCTTGCTTGGCCATGAGTGCTACACCTAGCTTGACGTGGAGGAAGAGGCTGGAGACAAGCCTCCTCTTGGAACGTGCATTTTGACAATGAACCTTGAGTAGACTTTAGGATCCTATCCTAGTAGACCTAAATAGACTCATGCCATAACCCCACGAAGGAGATGTGTCCTATACATACCCTCGTGACAAAGCTAAGGCATCGTCACTTACCCCTTAAGGAATCACCCTCATCTGAGAATACAATCCTTTTTAGGGTGACAAGGGGTACCCTAAACCATGACTAACCCATAAGAGTTTGAGTGGCTAAGTCATACCTTAGGACCTAGGGCTAGTACTTACATGAGTGTGTACTGTAGGCAGACACAAGTGTTTTGCTAAGTAAACTCCTTAAGGTTAGGTTTGGATAACCTTAAGTATGCAACCATGTGAGTGCCTCATGAAAAGGGCTCATACTAATGAGCTTAGGTTGTGAACACCCCTTAGCCAAGTGTGCCAAAAGCACACCTTTACAAGACCTACCTCCCTTGAGCTAATGCCTAAGGCTTAGCACCTTAGTGCAAGTACAAGCATGCTTATTTACTATAGTATTCAACCCCTTGGTTACAAACCATAACACATCCCTAAAGGATGTGTCTTGAGCGTTGTACCATGTGTCATCTAGCCTAGTGTCACATCTTCATGTGACACTGTCTCCACGATGTGGGCTATCATGCCATAGCTCCTTAGATTTATGAGTTACACCTAGTGCCACAAACGTGGCTCCTAAATGCCAACTCTAGAACCCCTATATGAACCCTCATGAACTTGGTAAAAGAACTTGTCAGCCAAGATCCCATGCCAACAGTTAGACAAAGACATGAATGTGTTCTACTTAACTGTGAGTGCTACTCTTAGTTTGATGTGGAGGAAGAGGTTGGAGACAAGCCTTAACTTCTGACCCTTTGGAACGTGCAGTCCAATGAGACCTCCAAGGCATGGATTCACCAATTTAAGGGTAGGTTACCATGAAGGTGGGATGTACCCCTATTGTCTAAAAATTTAGGCAACACAATAAAGGTTGTGCCTTGATAACACAAGCTAAAACTTGCACAAATAAAAGAATAATGAGCTCAATCATGAACCTAAAAACCCTACTATATACTAATTAATATATATAACAAAGATCCCTCTCCCATTTTCTTGTTTTGTAAAGTGGGCTAGCACGGAATCTCATTCCCAATGGGAATATACTTGGTAAGTTTTTTAACCACCTATCAGCCCCTAAACCCTAACCTAAGGGGTTTAGGGTGTGGGGTTAGGGCAACCCTATAATCCTACACATATTTGACATGTCAAACTCACCAAAACCAACCAAAAACCGAACTGAGACATAAAAAACTAAGGTAAGTGTTTTTTAAATGAAAGTGCTAACTTCACTTAAAGTTTATTGCAAACTCTAGATACCCAAGTGCACTAAGCAAGCATGTTTCTTTTACACTTAAACTGAGCAACATATTCGGTAAGTAACAACAATCAACGTCCAAAGTAAAGAGCAGCCATTTATGAGACACTCTCCGCTTTTGAAAATGTCAATGTCCTCGTTAACATCCAACTCTAAGACTAAATAATGTTAGAAAAAACTAACTAAAATTAATATATCACTCTATGCAGAGTCAATTTCTCATAATTTTCATTACCCCCTTGTATTACATGAAGCCAAGTTTTCGTCATTCATTAAGTCATAAACTTAAATCTTGAAGGCACCACTTGCGACATGAAGTCACCTGAAATCCTTTTGCACATCTATAAAGTCTGTTACCCAACGCATACAACATAATGATTAATTTCTTTGCTTAACTAGAATTTATATTGGAGGCTTCTAATTAATGCTGAATGCCAGCCCCTAAGTTAACAAGAAATAAAATCTTAACTTTATTCCTTAACTTTTAAACACACTTGATTATCATCGAATGCACAACAAGCAATTTGAGTCTATCTCAAATGCTTAACCCAATGTCTACTCATTTCTTTAATTTTCCAATGGTTCCGCATCTCCACATGTTACAATATTATAGCCTCACATTTTTGTCTTTTTGTGTTTCTCATTACCCTTGCGTAAGGGTCTGGTATTATGCCTATTCTTCATTAATGTATAGCTACGCCAGACTAAGTATGAGATAATTATCATAATCAAGCTGTTTTCCGATACAAGAGTACTATTTTTGAATCCCTATTGTTTACAAACATGTCAATTTGGTCACAGGCGATCCTAGAGGCGCATGGCTATATACATGTATATAATAATGTCATGCCAACATGAAATTAGCCCATCCGCTTAGTTGTCATTAACATAAATTCATTCTTAATGAGAATTAAATTCAAGTCAAATTTGCGACCAAGTGCAACCAGCTTTGCAATTTTTCATAACACTGACCAATTCAGGGAGAAGATAAGCTAACATACCCTTCTTTATCAAACTAATATAAAAACCAGGAAAACTCAACCTATATCTAGTGCTGATCCTTAATGTGAAGGAAATAAACACTAGTGTGACGAGTGAAGTCATTTATAAAAGTAAGTAAATATCTCTTGCAAGAGAGGATTTGATTCTTAAAGGTTCACAAAGATTAGAATGCACTAATTGAAGGGGTCATTGTGTTTAACTAAAAACTAAAGAAAGATTTAAATTTTTATTGAGTTTGTTTGCACAAGGTACAAGTATGGCACAAAGGAAGATGAGAAGTCAAGGACCCAAAAAATCCATCAACCAATCCTTATCTTTGCATGTCTTTAGTTAGCTAGAGATTTGCTTGGGCAAGCCACTTATGCAAAAGTTGTGTGTTGCATATAACAATTTCTGAAGAGATGCAAATTGCTTCAGAAGTCTTTAGGCATGACTTTGTGACATGCACTTCATACAAGTTCCTAGAATGGGGAAACTACAATAAAGTTTGTTCATGGGCAATTGATTTCTTGAGAATTTACATTCAATCCTTGATTAGTTAATTTGGCTACATACACAAGAATCTTGCCTAGTGTGGAAACATATTGTGCTCCCTTCAAAAGAAAATGATGATTACTCCTTATTGGAACCTTCACATTCCCAATCCTCTTGACTAGCTATAAGTTATCATTACCTATTCGAATAAATTATTCTTTTGAAGCTCATAGTTGGACGAAATGAGAAAGAGTATGCATCATATGCAATTCACAACCTAAATCCATTGTTAAATAATTAGTAAACATGGAGGATTGTGCAAATTTGGATTTTACCACATTTATAATATTTTGTTCTTCAAGATCCCCTTCTTGGCCATTTGTTGCAAGTGTACCAATGCCCAAGCTCTACAACCAAGAAATGATTTAGTAATTTTTGACATATGTCCATACATTCCATAAGACCAACAATTGTCACAACCACAACCTTTACCTCCATAAGCTTTGCCACCTATTGGAGTTTGAGGCACTTATTGAAGATTGTTGTGATCAACAAACTATCCAGAGGTGTGACCATGATTGCCTCAACCATGAGTAACTCATCCTCGATTATTTGAACCCCCAATCCATAATGTTGAATTATGTTAACCAACCCTAGCCTACCTTTTGATTGAGCAAGAAGTACACTTAAACTTTTCTGATCAAAGTCCGAGATTAACCTCTGGTTGTGAGATATGAATAAAGGGTTTGAGCCATCATGCGAATAGTGGGAATGAACACACAAAATGTTGGATCTTGTATGGCATCACAGAGAGCAAGAACCTTCTTAGACTCATTATATGCCATGGGACTACCCTTCAATTCAATCCAAAGCTCCTTAAGCTTCATCAATAATTTCTCAAAATTCTCACTAGGGTGAAAACAACGTCTCAAACATGTTCATCTTAGAGGTTGTGAGCACTCTAAAATGGTTGTTGGCATACACCAGAATCTCTCTTATTGTCCTATTATGCAGTCTCATCAATGAGGAATATGAGAGCTTGGACAAGATCAAGCCTTTTACTCGATTTTTTTTTTCTTCAAGCTCTGCACAAGCAACCCTCAGTGAGACCGTAATGCCACTTCATCAACGACTTTGCCTTCAACTAAGGTTGAAGCATGTCAAACTCTTTGAACTCAGTTAGTTGGTGGCAGGGAAACCACATCCTAAAGTCTTTCCATTGCCAAGACATGAGACATCTCTAGATCCAAGTGGAAAAACCACACCTTCCATCAAAGGCCTTGTAATAGAACCTTGTTGCAACTCATTTCTTGCCAATATTAACGCTTAAACAACCTGCTTTAATACCATGAAATAAAGAGCCAAGAACAAGAAGATTTCAATGAATTGTACAACCTCGCACTATATATATACATTGCTTTGCTGGATGATATATCATATCGAATCCAAAATCTGAACAGTTCACTTAGTAAGACATGTGAGTTAATTATAAACCAGATAAAAATCCAAATAATCAATTACTTTTTTGGTTAATTAATTTATAATAAAGTAAAAAAAATTTACAATGAAGTTCTATATTTAAATATATCCTAATAATTCATATAAATGCTATTTCAATTACTTCTACCTCACAATAAAATTCTTATCATATTCATTTGAACCCAAGACTTTATAGTAAATTTTTTATTACATTCTCATAATTATTTAATCACAATCTTTTTTATTCTTTTATTTGTTTAACAATAGATATTGACGCATGTAACTAAATGAATCAACACTCACTGAGA
>PUQB01000168.1:395695-460594 GCA_003024785.1 Selaginella tamariscina | reverse complement strand
GCTTCCCTAACCTCCTAAATTGGTTGGCAGGATAAATCTTGCCCACAAATCTTTAAAAATAAAGAAGTGGGTGGCAAGATTAATCTTTCTCTGCTTCCTAAAATGGTGGGCAGGATTAATCCCGTCGACAACTTTTTACAATAAATTCTGTTAACTCTTCATATTTTCAGAAAAGTTGTCGGTGGATTAATCCCACCGCCCTTTATAAGAGGCGAAAAAGCATTGGTCGAATTAATCCAGTCATGACTTTTCATATTTCAAAGAGTTGTGGGCGGGATTAATCCCGCCACCTCTTCTAAGAGGCGAAAAAAGAAATAGCCGGATTAGTCCTGCCACCCCATCAACAACTCTTTAAGATCTCGATTAACTGAGAATTTTAAGTAAAAAAGATGTGTAAACAGGATAAATCCCTAACGGATTATAATGTAATCCTAATGTAAATTCTAATTTTAAGATAGAATGTTATAAGTATTTCTAAATTTGTTTATAATACTTACTTGTAAACATGTGCTTTCCTATAAACAATAACACTCAATTTAACGTCGTTCCTAAGGTGATCATTATTAAGAAAAAAGAAGATCTGAAAATTACAGAAATGAAGAAACCCTTGCCGGAGAAAGAACCAGATTTGAATTTAAGTGGGAAATTAAATGCATTTTGAAATTTACATGTCAGACTAACAATACTTATGTCATAATTTTAAATTTTTGAAAATAAAACAAAATAAAATTTAAAATGAGTTGACACAAATAATTGATACTCTGACATATATACTCTTTAATTCCAATAATTTTTATAAATTATATTTAATGTATTTAACATTAGCAAGTGATTCAAGTTGTTTAATATTACGAAATTTTAATAATTATTCTACATTAATTATTCCAGTATATATTATTAAGTTATATTTAATATTAATACTATACAATAAATAAATTGATTATATATGTTCATTTAAATATATCATAAGTGTTTATTAATATATTTTTCTTAATTTGAGTAAATTTTACATTTCTTTATATAATGGGATACTCTTTATTATTTCTTATTATTCCAATATTAAACCTGATTCATAATTAAATTAGTATATATTCTTAATTATTTTAGTAATTATTCTACATTTGTTTATATTAATGGGATTTTCTCAATTATTTCCTTATTATTTTAAAAATATTCCAATGTTAAACCTTATTATTAATATTAAATTAATATATATTATTAAAACTATATGACAATATATTAGATAAAATGATATATTATTATGTATAATTAAAATATGTTCATAGTGTGTTTATTAATATTATTTTATAATTATTCGAGTAATTAATCTATATTTCTTTATATTAATGGGATATTCTTTATTATTTTCTTATTATTCCAAGAATATTCTAATATTAAACATAATTATATTATTTCAAGAATATTCCAATGTTAAACTTATTATCAAAATTAAATTAATATAATTATTAAAACTATATATGACTATATATTAGATAAAATGATATATTATTATATATAATTTAAAATATGTCATAGTGTGTATATTAATATTATTTTCAATTTAATTCAATGTTTCTTTTGCACACATATAAACACAATAAAAAATTTACATATACACGTGCACACACATTAGAAGCACTTACAGAGACATATATGCACACGCATACACAAGCCAATGAATGGATCACAATATAAATAAAACATCTAACTTTGTATTTACGGTTTAGAGTTTAAATCCCAAACCAAACATTTATAATTATATACACTCTACACTGGGACTTACATTTTTTTATATTAATGGATATTCTTTATTATTTTCTTATTATTCCAAGAATATTCCAATATTAAACATGATTATCATAATTAAATTAGTTAATTATTTCAGTAATTATTTTACATTTGTATATATTAATGGGATTTTCTCAATTAATTTCTTATTATTTCAAGAATATTCCAATGTTAAACCTTATTATCAAAATTAAATTAAATATATATTAATATGACTATATATTAGATAAATAATATATTATTATCTATAATTTAAAATATGTTCATAATGTGTATATTAATATCATTTTCACTTTAATTCAATGTTTCTTTTGCACACATATATAAACACAATAAAAAATTTATATATACACGTGCACACCCATTAGAAGCACTTATGCACACACATGCACAAGCCGATGAGTAGATCACGATATAAATAAAGTATTTAGCTTTGTATTTATGATTTAGAATTTAAATCCCAAACCAAACATTTTATAGTTACACACACTCTACATTGAGACTTACATATGTTTAGTGTTTAGAGTAAATTTATGTTAAATAATTATAAAAATGTGCATAGATTTAGTTTATATTAGTATAAAGATTTTATACTAATATATATATTATATGTTATGATTGCTTTCAAATGTGTTTTAATATCATTATGTCATTTTAAATTAAAATTGGGTAAAATTCAAATATATACATAAGCATGATCAAATTATATTTACATTTTTAAAATGAAGTTTTTTAAATTAATTGACAAATCAGTAAAATGATTTGTGATTTTATGTTTATCTACTTAATTATCAACAATTTTTATGTGTGTTTTCTTGTGTATTTTACATGGATAATAGACTTTTTATATAAATATTAAAATTTAATATAAAATACTTGCATTGGGTTTAACCCTAAACCAAATTGGAGAAATGTTGTTTTTTTATCGAAAACATCATGTTCAACGCATGTACGATCCTTATGTACTCAGTCTGTGTGTATTAACACATTAAATTTACACATGTAATATGTATGTATGTTTGTGTGTATACACATGTGTATGTATATATGTGTATTAATATATGCAATGTGTATGAAATTAATTTTTTAACACTCCTCTCTTTTCTTATACATACACACCATACATGATCCATAATATGTATTGACGTGACAATATTATTGTACTATGTACGTATGTCTATGTGTATATGTATTGTTGCACGTGAAAATTTAACACTCTCATAGACACACATATGTTAAACTGCATGATTTATATTTTTTGGGTGTATGTGATACACCTACACACGCACACAAATTTAAAATTATGATAATATAATAAAAGAATATTAATAATATTTTATTCCTTTTAGGGTTTAAGTATATTCTTAACAAAAATATTTGTTTATATTTCATCCCTTTTATATTCTTAAAAGGAATATTCGTTTATATTTTATTCCTTTTAGAGCTTAGGTATATTCTTAGGGTTTCAAGGCGGCAAATAGGAAAGGCAGTGGAGGAGATGTGGCGGCGGTGGAATTGTGAGAGCGGCAATGCAAGATCTCTCTCTCACAAGGTGTGGTTGTGCAAAAAGTCGCGACGGTGTAGGGTTTGAAGGTGCATTCATACAGGTGAAATTTCTCTCTTTCTCTCTCATGCACACTCATGTGTATACATATACATATATATCTATGTGTGATAGATAATTTATTTATTTATATGTATTTACATATACATTTATATGTGTGTGTATCTATGTAATAAAATTTATTTATCTATCTCTCGCACACACACGCACACTCCTATATATACATACACATATACATATACACACACACACACACACACATATATATGTGTGTGTGTGTGTGCGCATCTGTATAATTTAATTTATTTAGCACAAACACAATATCATATATACATATATACATATATATATATATATGTGTGTGTATATGTATAATTTTATTGATTTATTTATCTCTGGCACACACACGCACATTCCTGTATATACATATACATACACATATATATATGTGTGTGTGTGTGTGTGTGTGTATAATTTAATTTATTTAGTGCACACACACGATATACATATTATATGTGTGTGTGTATTTGTATAATTTAATTTATTTAGCACACACACACACACACATGATATACATATCCATTAATAATATTATATATATATATTATACATATATATATCTGTGTGTGTATCTGTATAATCTTATTGATTTATCTATTTCTGGGGCACACACGCACACTCCTGTATATACATATACATATATATGTGTGTGTGCATCTCTCACATATTCCTGTATATACATATACATATATATATATATATGTGTGTGTGCGGGATTAACCAAAGGGCGGCGGGATTAATCTTGTTGCCTTTTATGTAGGTCATGAGCGGCGGGATTAATCCCACCGCCCTTCACGCAGGTCATAAGCAGCGAGATTAATCCCACCGACCCTTCGATGCCTGGTGGGCAGGATTAATCCCGCCGCCCACGAGGCTAACCAAAGACCTGCATGAAGGGCGGTGGGATTAATCTCATCAACCCTTCCATGCTTAGTGGGCGAGATTAATCCCGCCACCCATGAGGCTAACCAAAGACCTGTGTGAAGGGCGACGAGATTAATCCCATCAACCCTTCCATGCCTGGTGGGCGGGATTAATCCCGTCCCACACTCATTAAGACATAAAGGGTAGTGAGATTAATCCTGCCAACCCTTCCATGCATGGTGGGTGGGATCAATCCCACTGACTGTCCGAGGAGGTATGGAGGTGGTGGGAGGATTAATCCCATTCACCGAGCATGGAAAGGGTCGGGGGATTAATCCCGCCACACTTTATGTCTAAATAAGTATGGGGTGGCCCACCGCCATTATCCAAATGAGAGTGTCATGGGCGGGATTAATCCTACCACCCTTTTTTGTCTTCTAAATTGGTGAGCCAAATCAATCCCGACCACTTCTGTCTGAGATGGAGAAGGGTGGCAAAATTACTACCGCACACCATTTCAGGGGACTGAGAAGGGTGGCGAGATTAATTCCGCCATCCCTTCCATGGTAGGCGATATTAATCCCGCCACCCTTTTGGTCCCTTGAATGGGTGGGCCAAATCAATCCTGTCCAGTTCTCTTTGAGATCGAGAAGGGTGGCAAGATTAATCCCGTACACCCTTTTAGGGGACGAGAAGGATGGCGAGATTAATCCCACCACCCTTCTCGGTCGGGCCAAATCAATCCCACCTAATTCTCTTTGAGACGGAGAAGGGTGGCAGGATTATAATCCCGTCCACCATTTCAAGAGGCATAGAAGGGTGGCGAGATTAATCCCGCCCATCATTTTAAGAGGCATAAAAGGTGACGAGATTAATCCCGCCACCCCATATATATGTGTATTAGTATATATAAGTTGCTTATCTTATTTTATTTACTTCTATCATCTTATCAATATTTTGAGTAAAAGCCAGTAAACCATGTGAAACTGTCCAAAGCTCACATTTGTGGTGGTTTTAAAACCAAATGTTATCAGTCTTTTGCACTAGTACAAAAGGTGAGCTTTGGACATTAATCCCGTCACTTCTCTCTGAGACATGTATGTGAATTTATTAGTGTATTAATTTTGTATATTCGGGTTTATACAAGTGTGTGTGCGTTTTATATGAATTATATTCATATGTATTATTGTGCAAAAGACGTTTGATCAAACAAGGAGATTAGTCATTAGTATGGAGTCGTCTTAAATTCTGGGTAAGAATTAAAATAAAATCTGTTATACTCGGATATGTTTTGAAGAACTAATCATTTTTGTATTCAGATGTGGAATTGAGGTGACATTGAAGACAAAGGAGGAGAGAGATGGGCAGGGGGATTCTGGAATCAACTTGGCCATATTTCAAAATAAACGGGAAGCGCATTGGAGCAACCATGGTTGCTGTCAAACTAACCTTTGTCACATCGTGGACAAGCAAAACAATGGAAAGTAGATTACTAGTCAAGCACCCGAAAGCAGGCTGCGAACCCAGATTGGACGATGCTCGACACATATGCCTTGTTCCATCCAATGTCACGTTCTCGGATCCAGAGGTGCCAGTTACAACATTAATCTGGGTGGTTTTGTCGACTTGTGGATAATGATGTTCACGTTTCACTAATGATGTTGACCTATGGAGTTCTTCTTCAACTCAACGAAAGCCCATTATGGAGGGGATCCAATTAGATGTCTACTTCGAAGATCTCATACTCATCGAGTAGGTGTATTCTCAGCAGATATTGCTTCACAATACAAAACATCACAAGTGGAGCAATCGTCCCTCTTCTTATTGAAGAAGAACACAGCGACATCATTAGGGAGATTGAGAGGGTGGCTGGTCCTAGGTTCTTTACAGATCACTTCAATTTGCTTAGGAATTTCGGGAGCTGGAAGAGTGTGCCGAGAACATTAGAACAGCTGCAGTCGGGGATACACATGTTGATTCGGATCGCAGAAAAATCATCTGTTTTTGTCAGCTGCACCTGTGGCATCCATGCTAATAAGCCACAAGGAAATGATGTTGGATGATAGGATTTATGAGTGTAGGGTTAAGTATTGCAGCGTCAACCCAAACTTCAATTACAGGCCACTCAAAGGAACGTGTAGCTGAGCTCATGGAGAAGATGAAGGACGACAATTCTTACACCGTTCCACATAATGCTGTTTTGTGCCCATACTATAAAAGAAAGAAGGCACTGAAAGTGTGGGTGACAACACCAGAACAAATCACGAAGATTCAACGGAGAATAAAAATCAATCAGTACTACATATTAGTGGCCAGCACACATAACGGCAGCCCAACGACTTCTCGATGAACACAACAAAGGAACGATGGCAACAAAACTTTCCGAGCATACCCGTGAGAAGCTGACAAAAAGATGGTTTTTAGCTAAGCCGAATCTCACAATCGAGCAGTACCATAAGTTATCGGCGGAATGGGACGCTGCCGACACCAACCACTACAACAGCAAAATATGGGAGAAGTTCAAACACACGCGATCCATGTGGGAAATCTCAGCGACCACAAAGAGCTACTGCAGGGAATAACAATGTGCGGACTACCGGGTAAGTAAATTGTCTGGCGGATTTATCTGCCGGTATATTAATCTGTCTCTTTTTTTTTGAAAGTTGCAGCAGTTGATTTTGCCCAGGTGGGCGGGAAGGAAACATCCTTTTTGATGATGTTGATTTCTTGCCCGAGGAAAGATCTTTGCCAAATGGTTGGGGATTATGGAATCCTTTGCAAAAGGAACACTGAAGAAGAAGCAGACAAGTGAAGGGGAGCCCTCAGAGAAGTCTGCAAAGAAACCCAGTAAGACGCCGAAGGCTAAGTCTGTTCAATCTACAAAGGATGTAACAACGATTTCAAGCTCACATGGTTGAAGCCTTTAAATGGAACAACGATGGAGGAGATGGAAGTCTTGGCTGATTTGGTGATTGATGGCAAACTACAGATTAACAACAGCAGCCCCACCTCTCCTTTTCATGTCAAGGCAATGGAGTTGAAGACGGTCAGGCACTTCAAGGAGTGGTTGGGAATACACTGCCACAAACTGGGTTGGACCTCGGCTTCAACATGAAGAGGTCAGCAAATATTTGCATGTGAAACGATGATATGCTTGTCAATGGGTGAATCAATCGGAAGATCTGGGCAAGAATCTATTGCACGCCAACGCCAAAAAGGAGAACATTGCGATGACGCCTTCTCTTATGGCAGTCCTTCAGCAGCGGAGAACCGAGTTGAACCTTATAAAGGAGGATGCTACGAATCACGACAAGCCCTACAGATGTTTGTTGTTAGATTCGGAGACTTTATGGGGTAACATCACTGCTTGTAGGAAACCGTTTCAATTGTTCGTGATGGATCGGGTGTCAAAAAATCCTTCGACAGATAGGGCACTAGAGGATTTGGTGGAGAAACTTAGCCGTGCAAGCATGTACAAAGAAGGTATTTATTATTGAATTCATGCTTGCACTCTTCACTGATACCTACGTTTTCAGGTATTTATTTCTTGATTCTTGCTCATGTCACCGATACTTTTGCCTTCCTTGCCAAGAAGAATAACATCGTTGGACAGGATTTTATATGAACGATGCTGATCCAAGTGCATTGATACGGTTGTTCACTTGGTTGTTAGGAATGCGCCAAACAATTTCAAACTTCCAAATGACTGGCCAGGCATCTGTTTGCACTCCAACGGGCCTGAACCTCCATCGATACACCGATAGCTAGAGGGACGTATTCGGCAATGTACGTTATCCAAACATTACAAGTCAAGCGGCACGGAGCATCGTCAACTTGATCAGGGGTCCTCACAGTGATGCATGGGTTTTTGACTACTGCACTAGGGGTCCGTCTTGAAGGAGTGTTACCTTTGGGAACAAGAGTATTTGGGCCCGAGAAGTGCTATAGCTCTAATGAAGAATCTGGTTCAATGTCGGAGTCTGAGAACGATCTTGAACCAGATATTAGACCGAAAGTTATCTCAAGGAGTATAGAACATTCACTTACTTCATTGACTATGGAAACATCAACAGAAGATACGGAAGATCTTCCAAGTGGCTAAAGCCTTCTTCGCCTCACTCAGAAGGTAACAGCAAAGAAGAATTATTAACGAATTGTTACAATGACGAATAGTTATAAATGAGTGTAACATAAGGCATTTTTGTATATTTCGTTTATATTTGTACAGAAAATAAAGTCTCAAGGATTAAAGAAGTTTTTAGTTCAAACATGAGTCACACATTAACAAGGTAAATAATATACCTTGCTAATTACCAAGCTAGCTAACTATCATTTTGCAGATGTAATGAAACAATTAAGAACATGGATTTTCAACATTGGCATGAGGTAAGAGAGGGGTTTGATGAAAATTTCTTGTGCCACATGTCAAAATGACAAAGTTCATGCAGGAAATTGATAATAATGCAGCTCAAAACATCCTTACCATGGGACCACTTCAGCTTTTGCATCACCATTTTTATTGTCTTCAGCTCCTAAATCACTTTCTTCAGCACCTGTAATATCTGAATTTTGTAAGGATGATGTACAAGTAAATGATAAAGGGATAGGCAATAATATAGCGTTAACAGATAAATGTGAAAGGGACCAAACAAGTGAGTTGCGAAGCATTCGAGAGGCAATGTTACCCCTTGTTACCCATGGTCATATTGTGTTGTTAAATGTCAATGGTGTTTTGCTTTATCGACAAAGGCTCAAGGATAGAAAAAAGAAATCAAACAAGAAAATTTCATTCATTGTCATGGTAAATTTCGACATGATATCATTTTTCGCCCGGGGTTGACCGTCTCTTTCAAAAGCTTAAGGAGATGGGTGTACTTGTGGGGATTTGGTCATGTATGTAGATTCACAACTTGACACTGCTGTTGAATTTGTTTAAGAAACATTGTAGTGTTGCAGAAAAAGTGATTCGTAAAGATTGGATTTTTGACTAGCGAATATATTATAAACCTTTCAAATTTTACGATATAAAAAAGGAAAGTAAGCTATACTTCTTCAAGAATGAAAGATTAATTGGGCTTCATTGGGATATTAATTAGTTAAGGATAATGAAAACACACATATGTTAGTGGTAGATGACTTTCCTCAAAAGGCTATGCTCAACCAAAACATTGCTTGTATCCATCCAATCACTTTCTACTTATATTTTGATATCAATACCATGGATGAGCTAATGAACTACTTGAATACGTGCCTCAAAAAGAAAAATCTTGAAAACTTTTGTGAGCAATATTCACTATATCAAATATATCCTGAAGCTTTTCTTTCTCGTGATTTGAATTTTATAAACTAAAGGAGAGTAATCGAGCGCTCTACAATATTATTCTTAAGGAACATCATGTTTTAAATAAGCATTTATACACTCTTGTTCTTATCACAACTTATGTATTAATAAGGACGATGACTCCTAATTGCATTCGTGAAAGTGTTAGGTGATAGCAACAATATAAAGATATTGATTAAAATGATTCGATTAATCCGAGGAGACTGATGACTTATACAAAACGAGGAGATTTCTTTGTATAGTTAAGGAGAAAGTATTTACAAATAAATTAATAGGTTGATAAGGAAATGATTTCATTTGTTGTTTGATAGTATTTTCTAATTATTGTAAATTATTTTTACAACGAAGAATAATATAAATATTCTAAGATATTTTAAGAATATTCCTTACTAATTAGGTTAATGAAGAATTAATTTGTTAATTAATTAATATTTAAGTCTTAATTAAATATTTAATAAATAATTAATTAATAATTAAAACTTAAGTATTAATTAGTAATTTATTTTATTTTCATTTTATGAAAGAATAAGTACTAAGTGCAAGTTTGCAGCTGTGGCATGTGCAAAACACGGGATGTCCGGCCATTTACTTTTAAGAGGCGAGCGGCTGAAGGTTCCAGTTATACGGGAATGTGGTATACATTCCTAGATGGGAATATGCCAATCGTGAAGAGATGTTTAAGAAGCATGCTAGACGTTATAGCAGGTGCTCTTTGGCTCTGTGGCGAAAAGAGTATGGAAGATTTTAGTGTGGATGGTAGGAAAGTTGCTGTGGTTGAAGAAGGTGGTTCAAGTTCTTTGGCACTTTTAGGTGAGTATAAATACGTGTGTGTGTGTGTGTGTGTGAATACTTATCTACCGCAAACTTACACTCTGGATCAATACATACATGCACATGTGTCTGTTTATAATGGTACATGAGTATGTATATGTGTGTGTCCATACAGCATGAACGCATTACACACACACATGTTTACATAATCATATACAGGTTTTATAAGGTTAGTGTGGTGGTTAAGCAAGAAAGTGTACATCGGCAGACATGACAAGATTGAAATTGTTATCGACTGAACATTGGCTATAGGGCTGGCTGTCGGGGTTGCCTAAATTTAATTATTGAGTAATAATAATATGATTAAAAATAATTTTTGATTAAGGTTTAATTGGGAGATTGTAGTAACAGACACTGAAGAAGGATCTGAGATGCATACGACAATGCTCCTGACGGAATTTGCTCAACAGTTTCCCGTCGATAACACAGCCTTGGACAACCTACCCAAGAGAGGAAAGGGTATGTGTGTGTGTTTGTGTTTGTTAAGAGTGTATTTGTGTGTGTGTGTGTCTATATATATATATATATAGAGAGAGAGAGAGAGAGAGAGAGAGAGAGAGATACTAAATGTCTATAGTCTCCATTTAGTTATGATCTTATGAAATATAATAATATTCAATCATCGTTTGTAGGGATATTTTATTTTTAATTAATTATAGCGATCGTAAGTGGTGAGATGAATACCTCATTGGCGGCTTGGGAATATGCTATGGAATGTGAAGTTACACTCGGCTTGTTCGTCTTGCACAAAGATATCCCACGAATTCTACACTTAAACATTATTTAATTACATAAATTCTTTTTCTTCATATGAACCGACTATAAGTACACACACGCACACGCACGATACAGATTAATACTCACCTAAAAGGGCCAAAGACTCGAACCGCCTTCTTCAACAACACCATCAACAGTAAATCTTCCATACTCGAACAACCGTCCGATCCTGCTTAAGCATCTCTTCACGATTGGCATAACATTCCCGTATATTCCTGAGATCCCTCTAGTTTTATTCTTAGTTTTCTGTTTTCAGTTTAAGGATAAGTCTTTGCACTTAATATATAACTATAATATTATGGTTAGCAAAAGAATTTTCTAATACTTCAAAAAGAAACCGATGGTAATGCTCCATTTAGCACAGCTCGGAAAACGAGATGCTACCGTTCCAGTTCCTGAGAGACACCTGCTCATGCTCACGGCAGCCGTTGGAATCAACGAACGTCACATCTGCTGATTGCGACCTCGGCCTGAAGTTAACTGATACGAACACCAGCGAGTCATGTAAGGGAGCGACGATGTGTTCATCCGGCTTGTCCATGCAGAAGTTGACCACGAAGACCTGGGCCGAGTGCTGGTCATGGTAAGTGAGCGATCGTTTCAGATGCTCGAGTATCTGTGCCAAGGTACCATCTGCTATGAACTCAAGGGCAAACTTGGAAAAGGCATCGCCATCGCGTATCAGGGAATCACACCGCAGCTGGGATCTCCGTTCCCCTTTCACAATCTCCTCCTTAACCTCGAACAACACCCTGGCCCCAAGAGTAGGATACGCCTGCCGCAGGATGGCCTTAACCCTACAAAGGAAAACGAACTGATGCACATACTCCGAAGGACCTGCTCCACGGGCCCTCAGACACTCGGGCCTGTTCATAGTTTCTCCGTCCAGGGTCTTGACAGCTTGAAGGATGAGCCACTTCCGGTCCAGACGAGTAGCACAAGGAGGTGGATCAACCCAGTCGCATGTGATTGTGCACCGACGGAGGATGGCTGTTCGCAGCAGCGGTGTAGACATGTGAACATAGAAGTTTTCACCGTCAATCTGAATCGAGGTCAGCACCCCATTCGCAATGAAATCCCGCAACCGCAAGACCTTTGCCGCATCACAGTTGACGCCATCCACCGCCAGAAATTCCAGCAGCACCTCGTGTGACCCTGGAATCCATTCCTGCCTCCTAATAAAGCCGAGCATCTTGCTGTAAGTTTGCATGCTGAAGACGTAAGCCCCAGGAGATACGACTCGACTCTCTCCAGCCAAGCCTTGAAAGTCACAAGCTCCTCCTGAACCACGTATGCCAAGCACGTACCCGTCAGGCCCTTGTGCCCAGCTGTATACTCACAGATCGACTTCGCAATCGCCTCCACCTCGATGCTCAACGATGGTCGGTCCCACAGCAGCCTGCTGGAGAAGAGCCTCCACCTCGTCGAGCCGGAACCGTTCCGACTTGAGAACATGGTCGTGGGAAATGGAGAAAAGCGACTAGGGTATGGCCTGGGTAGTACACACGGCCCTTTCCGAGACAATCCTGAACCCGCTTGTCATACTGCACCTCCAGTAGATCCCGAACCGTTTTCAACGCCGACCAGCAGAAAACGCAAACAAGTTGTAAGGACTGGTTCCGTCCATCTCCTCGATCGTTCTTCAGCGCCCTGACTGTGCTAAAGAACTCAGAGATGAGTCCGATGAAAGATGCAACAGCGTGTCGGCTTCCGTCCAGGACAAGGATCACGGGTGTGAACAGCCTACTCTTCAGAAAGAGCGACATGAACTCCACATTGCTGGTTACCTGTTTCTTCCTATCGGGAAAGAGGCTGGAAACACTTGGAGTGCATGACGTCATGGAGGTATCCCCATAGATCATGGCTGCTCCACTTTGCATTAGAGCGAGTAGCCCATCCAAGTACACTACACTCACATCTGACTCACATGCGATCCTCCTCCTCGCAGCCATGACCATGGTGCTCTTCCGCTTTGCCTGGGACCGCAAAGAAACGCAGTACTTGCCCTGCAGCAGATCCGATACGAGTGCATCTACATCCGGCGGAACATAGTAGTAAGTGTTTGGATCCACCGCCAGACCTGCCCCAAAACGCCGCATTGGGACTGATTCCTTTCTAATCCTAACCCGATATTCGGAGCCAGCAACAAAGGTGGAACTGCTTCCCACATCATCCACCTGTTCCCCGCCCTGCGTTTCCAAGACCAGCAAAATCGACTGTCACACCATGTCATCTGAAATGTGGCCCAAAGCTTCGTCCGCTGCAATTCCACTCTGGAAGGCCCAATCCTGTTCCGACCCGTACACAAGCACCTCCTCGCTTACCTCCGCCCTCTTCGACTTCGCCATAGCTCGTCCTAGGTGAGGGTTAGGGTTAAGATACCGGGTGTTCCTGGGGTTAGGGTTAGGGTTAGGGTTAAGTTAATTTTTCATTTGAAGTTTGATGTGTTAAGGAGGAAGATGGCTTTTACTTCGTCATGTATCGCAATTGACAACATTGGACAAACACGGTTCAGCGATCCGAAAATCAAAGTTGTACCCCGGGTACCATGCTTGTGTGTGTAATATATAGAGAGAGAGGGGAGTGACAATCTTATAAACATTATTTATAGCACTTAACACTTAACATATTGTTGTAGCTTTATTTACCATTACAAGCTATTTATTTTAGCTGACTATTATCACTTACTGCGACTATGCTTAACTTACTTTGGAAATGCTCGATTGGTTCCGGTGATTTTTTAGAATTGATTTAACTTTATGTTGCCCTAACCCCTTAATTAAGTTGATATCAAAGTTTTAAACCAAAAGGCCAACATATGACAACACATGGGCTGTCAAATGGTAATTTGACCTTAAGTTTCATGCCTATTTAACATATGAGTTAGATTCTCGGGGTCAACTTAGAAGACTTAACATTGCTCATAGAATAGTGTCATAGTTTTTATTATAACACCTTTTTACTTTGAATGTTGATTATAATTATTACTAAATTATGTTAACAAGTTTTAAATGTAGTAAGAAACAACCCCAACTTAATGTACTTACATGTTCGGCCAGATGTCATTACATACCTTAAGAAATTTTAGGTGAAGATAACACATTACCCTTTAAAAAAACTCTTACTTTTATTTTTTCGCGTCTCAAGTGGAATTCGGGGATAGAAACACCTTTAGGGTTGACTTAACCCTAGGGTTGTCCTAAACCTCAAGTTAGGGTTTAAGGGTCGATCGGTCATTAGGTTAAACTCATCGAGTATATTCTATTAGGATGATATTTTCGTGCTAGTCCACTTTATAAAACAGGAAAACAAGGGAGTACTTTATCACATATATTAAATAGGATATGGAGAAATGTTAGAAGTTTATTTTATGGGGAAATATAAACATTCCCAAGGGATTTCATATAAACCTACTCTTATTCCCCTCCAAGACCCAGCATCGCTGAGTGTCCAAAGAAAAAAAGTAATCAATTCAGACCTTTACGGGTTTAGTCCTCTCACCTGGATACTGTCTCGAGCTTCAATCTCCTAGCACACATGAGGCTCCCATGCTTGGAAACGAGCAGGTTATTCTGGTATGTATGGTTTTTTTGGTGGGCATTTGCTATACAATTTGTGGGGGATTGCTCTAAGGTTTAATGGGTATTTTCTAAGAGGGCAACTGCAAACATGGTTCTTGTTTACTAAGAGCTTTTAAGTGGTCATTCTGAGTGGTTGTCATGGAGCTACTTTGGACATTTGTTGCAGAATGGTTTTGCTTTCACATGTCTTTCTTTGTTTTTCTTTGATGTGTGCTTGGTGGCCCAACGCACCCTCGACAACCATAAATGATGGCTCCTTACCACCTCAAACATGGAGCCGCACTTCCCACTAGTAGCTCAAATCCCAAGAAGCCGACTAGAACATATGCCACTACTGCAAACAGCAAAAGGCAATGAAGCTGGACGCAATGCCTAAACAAACAAGTGTTAACTCCTTCTAGGCAAATCAACTAGGCACCCAACTAGCAAACATGCTCGGGGTCTTCAGTCCTCTGACCATTCAGCACAGGCATGAAGGCGGCCAGAAACAAACAGTGTCGCAAGGAACACAACCATAACTGTAAAGATATGTAGTGAGAGTTCATCAGTTCATAATGAGTTTTGTTTATTCTTTTTAGTGTAAGCTCTAACTTGTATTGTCAAGGCAAACACCCTCTATTGTGCCACCTCAACTTTCAAATAATAAAAATACATCCCCTTTCGGGTAGCTTACTCAAAACATTGAGAATTTATGCCTGAAAGGTTTGTCAGAGTGCATGTTTCAAGGGTCAAAGGTTGAGGCATGTCTAACTCTTTTTCCATGTTAAGTTAAAGTAAGCACTCACAATTAATTAGGCATTGTCCAATTGTGGGTGAGATCTTATTTCTTTACCATGTTTCTAAAGAATTCACAAAGGGGCTCTAGGTTGGCATTTCACCATGTTAGCTCTTGAGTTTGAGGGGCTATGGCGAATAACCCAATCTTGTCAGAGTTTTAACCCGAAGGGCTAACACTGGCGCCAAGTGGCCTTTTGGCGTCAATTCCTTGTGTGAGCAACGCTAAGTCTTTCAAGATGATCCTAAGAGTCTGACTCAAATGCTAGTTAATAGAAGACTTAGAGTCCTACCCTAAGTCCCCTAGAATGACCATCCCCCGAACCCTAGAAATATCCAAGTAGACTTTTAGGATCCTATCTCTATAGACCTAACAGGCTCATGCCCTAACCTCATAAAGAAAATGTGTCTCACACATACTCCCATGGCAGAGCTAAGGCAATTGTCACTTACCCCTTGAGAAATCACCCTCATCTAGGAGAACCCCTTTAGGGCGACAAGGGTACCTTGAACCACTAACCCTTAAGGGTTTGAGTGGCCAAGTCATACCTAGACCTAGGACTAGTATTTAATGAGGACATGAGTGTGCGCCGTAGCGAACAACGAATGTTCTGCTAAGTAAACTCCCTAAGGCTAGGTTTAATAACTCTAAGTACATGACCTTGCGAGTGTCTCATGATAGGCTTTACTAATGAGCTTAGGTTGTTCAACCCTAGATCCTAAGGAGAACACCCCTACCAAGTGTGCCAAAGCACACTCTAGTTACGAGACCTAAATTCCCTTGAGTAGAGGCCTAAGCTTAGCACCCTAGTGCAAACACAAACATGTATGTTTACTAGATTATCCAATCCCTTGGCGACAAACCATGACACAACCTCAAAGGGCGTGTCTCGGCATTGCATCGTTGTTGTCACATCTCCATGTAACACTACCTTCCACGATGTGGACTATCATGCCATAGCCCTTAGATTCAAAAGTTGCACCAAGTGTCACAAACATGGTTCTTAAATGCCAACTTTAGAACCCCTTAGTGAACCTCAGGAACTGGGTAATGTGAACCTGTCAAACAAGATCCCATGCCCACAGTTGGACAAGGACACGAATGTGCCTTGCTTGGCCATGAGTGCTACACCTAGCTTGACATGGAGGAGGAGGCTGGAGACAAACCTCAACCTCTATCTCTTGGAACGTGCATTCTAACAAGACTTCCCAGGCATGGATTCGCCAACGTTAAGGTGAACAACCCTGAAGATGGGACATACCCTGTCACTGGAAGTTAGGGCGGCACACAGAGGGTTGTACCTTAACAACACAAGCTAAAGCCTGCACCGGGAGAAGAGTAACAAACTCAATCATGAACCCAAGAACTCTCACTCCTCATACTCTACCTTTTTATGTGACGGAGCCCCCCCCCCTTTTCCTGTATGTGTAAGTGGGCTGGCACGGAATGCCATCCCCTTAGTTAATGAGATGAGTTTGCACACTAACCCCTACCCCTAAACCCTACCAAAGGAGGGGTGGGGTTTTAGGGCATGGGTTAGGGAACCCTAGGGTTAGGTCAACCCTAGGGGTGTTCTTAACCCTATTTAACATGCCAACCTCATCTTAACTAAGACGTCAAAATTAAGGGTGGGTTTTCTAGAAAGTAAGTGCTACCTTTGCCTAGAGTTTCTCGCGACATCTAAAGATAATTGGTTAGACTACCCTTAAACCTAAGTGCATTAAGTAGGTGTTTCTCATTACATCTAGGGTTTATCACATAGTATAGTAGGTAATATAATCAACCTCCAAAGTAAAGGGTCAAGTCATAGTAAAAAACTATGACACATCTTGTGAAACAATATCACATAAAGATGTGACACTATACTAGATAACAGATGGTATAACGTCTTTAGGGTTGTCTCATGAGTTTAATGCTGAAGGGTTGAATACTTTAACAAGTAGGTGTGCTTGTGCTTGCATTAGAATGCTAAGCTTGGACATTCATTCAAGGGAGGTTAGGTTTCATAATTAGATATGTTAGTTGGCACACTTGGCTAAGGGGCATTCACCTTGAGGGTGTGAAGATGTTCAAGGGTTGAACAACCTAAGTTCGTTAGTATGAGCCCTTTCATGAAAACACTCACAAAGTCGTGTACTTAGGATTATCCAAACCTAATCTTAAGGAGTTTACTTAGTAGCACACTCATGTCTGCCTTGGCGCACACTTATGTCCTCATAAATACTAACCTAGGTATAAGGTATGACCTAGCCACTTAAATCCTTAAAGATTAGTTATGGTTTAGTTACCCTAAAGGGGTTGGATTGGCTCGTGGATCGGCATGCAATAGTATCCCGACATTGAGAAGACCGATAAAGGTTTGAAGCATGACAAAACCCTAGATGAGGGTGATTCCTCTAAAAGTAAGTCATGATGCCTTGGCTCTGTCAAGGGATATATAAAAGGCATTGGGTTAGGGCATGAGTCTTGGGACAAGATCCTAAAGTTTACTTGGATTATTCTCTAAGGTTCAAGGAATAATCATTCTAGGGGATTTAAGGTGGGACTTTAAATTTTATGTCTATTTAGACATTTGAATGAAACTCTTAGGGTTGTCTTATAAGACTTAACTTTACTCACACAGGGTGTTGATGTTAAATGATCACGTTGTTGAAAGAAAAATCATTCGGGGACTCGTATGTTCGGGACTTGATGGCTTTAGTGATAGCGCATCGTAGTAGTCCTTGCTAATGATCACACACAAATAAAAGAATAGAAAGAAAGGGAAAACATGAGATGAAACTCATGACACGAAAGATACACTAACTAATTTTTATATTTCATCATAGAGCACACACAAAATAATGTCATCACACCTATTTACAAAGTAAGAAAAGAAACTAGAGACTCTTCTCTATATCTATATGTGTCCTCTCTCTTCAAACCCTTGAGCCTTGGTTCCTTATATACCCAAAATAATAAAAATGCATGTAGGGTAGGGTAGGGATGTAAGAGAGGGTGTAAGATGGGGGTTACATAAGAATAATGGTAGGGGGTTATGGAAGAAGGTGGGCTTGACCCATAAATGATGGGGGTTATGGAAGAAGGTGGGCTTGACCCATAAATGATGGGGGTTATGGAAGAGGGTGACTTGACTTTTTGGGAAGGTGACTAGGAAGGTGCATGGAAGAAGACAAAGAAAATGTGCATGGTCAAAGCAGGCACTAATCATATGGATTAACATAATAATGTTGACTAGTTTGACCATGCAAGAAAAGACAAAGAAGGTGAATAGTAAAGTGAAATGTAGACGTATAATACGAGTAGAAGACTAGTATAATACGAGTAGAAGACTAGTCCACTACATGCATACCAGGGGCTACCAAGGTGATGGTCCAAATTTTCCCGTGACATAAATCCCACCCAAACAACACGCATTGCCACGCGATGCGGGTTGTTTGAAAACTCATAGCTACTGTCGAACATGAAAGCGCTTCAACCTGTAACCATTAACCCGTGTGCCATGCTGTTCTCCATCCAAGTTTGCTAAAAGATATGACCCATTCTTATAAACCTCCACAATGATGAAAGGTCCATCCCATCTTGGTAAGAACTTCTTTGAGAAGGTCTTATCCAATCGACTATCATATCGCATCACTAAATCACCCACCTGAGTGGTCGTTCTCGAATCTTTTATCGAATTTGGCCTTCCACTTCTGCTGCATTGCTTCCACAAGTTGCAAGGCTTGTCTTCGTGATTCATCCATGCTCTCCAACTGAACCAACCTTGCTTGCAAGTCCTCACCATCTCCAAGCCCATGCTTCAATGCTAGACGCAAGCTTGGTATCTCCAGCTCAATTGGGAGTATTGCTTCTATACCATAAACTAATTGAAATGGTGTGTACCTGGTAGCAACTTTGTGTGTTGTCCTGAAAGCCCAAAGTGCTGCTGGTAACCACTTGTCCCAATCCTTCTTATGATCCACCGCAAGCTTAGCTAATATATTGCACAACACTCCATTCGTTCGTTCCACCAGTCCATTAGCTTGAGGGTAATAACTTGTTGATTGTCGCCGTGTGATGGACAATTGAGAAAGAAGAAGCTCCACCACTTCATTGCAGAAATGAGAACCCTGATCTGTTACTATCTCTAATGGGCACCCAAACCTGGTGACAATGTTCTGGATGATGAAATTTGTTGCGACCTCCTTGGTACAAGCTCGAACAGAGACTGCTTCCACCCACCTCGTTAGATAGTCAGTACCCACAATAATGTATCTCTTTTGTGAAGAAGCCACTGGCAAGGGACCAACAAAGTCTATTCCCCACTTCTCAAATGGACCTGTTGGTAAAATAGGATGCAAAGGTCCCTTGTACAGCACTCTTCTTCCAAAAGTCTGACAAACCTGGCAAGTCCGACACCACTCCTTAACATCCTTGAAGAGGGTCGGCCAATAATATCCTGCATTGACTATCTTCTTGGAAGTGTAGTCGTGTGAGAAGTGTCCACCGCAAAATCCTTCATGGCATTGCTCCATGATCTGTTTTCTCTCCTGACGACCCACCGCTCGTCGAAGCACACCATCTCGCCCTACCTATAAAGTAACTCACCCATTACCATATAAGGTCGAGATTGTCGCATGATCGTCTTCTTCTGGGTTGTTGTACATCCTTCTGGAAACTTCCCATCCATCAAGAAATTGTAGACTTCTTGATAATCCTCCATGTCGGGTGAAAGAGCACAAACTTCCAAGAGATAATGGAACTTCTCAATGTCACCTTGGTCCAACATTTCTGCTAAACCCGCTCTTGTGCTCTTCTCATGTTGAAACTCAAAATCATACTCAGCCAAGGTCGTGATCCACCTAGAAAACTTCCCTGTGAGCCCAGGCTTATTGGCAATGTACTTAAGTGTTGCATTGTTGATGAGGAAAACAAAGTGGCGCCCCCACAAGTAATGCTTGAACTTCTCCACTGCATATATGATTGCTGCTGCTTGCTTCTCCAACAATGGGTAGTTGAGCTCTGGCCCTTGTAATTGCCTTCCTGCATAATAAATGGAAACAAGTATCCGCTTCTCCCCTTCTGCATCAGGATCACAGTGATTGAAACTTCTCCAACGCTGAGATTGACATAAAATAACTCCTCCCATTTAGGTGCCACCAAAATCGGATGTGAACTTAGTGCGATCTTAAGCCTCTCAAATGATGCTTGGCATGAAGAAGTCCATTGAAATGCAACTCCCTTACGAAGTAGCTGGTTCAATGGATATGCCATCTCTGCAAATCCCTCCACAAATCTACGATAGTACCCTGCCAACCCTACAAACTTTCGTACCTCCTTGACACAAGTCGGAGTTGGCAACATGAGTAGCTTGTCCACCTTGTCTTGACTTGGCTCAATGCCATCCTTTGAGATCACATGTCCTACTAAGGTGCCCTTAGTACTACCAATCTGACATTTTTCCGGGTTCAAGCATCCTTTTGCATCATCCATCCTTTGGAATGCTAGTTGTACCTTCTCCAAGTGGCTCATCCTATCGCTATAGATGCAAAAGTCATCGAGGTAAACCCTAATGAATGAACCAAGATATGGTTCAAACACCTTGTTCATCAATCGTTGAAACGTTGCTGGAGCATTTGTGAGTCCAAACGGCATCACCCTATACGCAAAGGTTCCCCATGGTGTGGTGAAGGTAGTCTTCAACTGGTCCTCTTCTCGAATCCTGACTTGGAAATACCCAGAGTACCATCACAAAATGTGTACATCTCATGCCCTGTCACTTCATCTAGTATCTCATCCATGAAAGGAATGGGGTGATGATCTCGATGTGTGCCATCATTTAATCGTTTGAAGTTGACACAAACTCGCCACTTACCATTTTTCTTTGGGGCTACCACCACAGGAGAAACCCAATCTGACGTTTCCACCTTAAAAATGAAATCCGAACGCTGTAGCTTCATGAGCTCCTCATAAACTATGCTCTGTTTCAAAGGACCCATCCTATAAGCCTTTTGTGCAACTCCCTTCATACCTGGTTTAAGTGGGATCTCATGTTGCACAATATCTACTTGACGAAGCTCCTCATATGATGTCGCAAACAACTTGGGGAACTTCAATAGCATGCTCATGTATTGCTCCTTCTCCTCAGGAGTCAAACTTGAACTAAGCATCTTCTCCAAAAGAGCTCGTCGCTCCACTTCCTTTGCCTCAAACTTGTTGCCACTACTTGCTTCCTGCCCCTTTTCAACAACCCCTACTACCCCTCCTTGAGCCTCCTGCTCCTGGGTGAGTTGTTGATCATAGACCTCATGTCTATCGTGAGGCTCCACACGCGTAGCAACCTTAGGAATCGCCTTGAGGGCATACAATTCCTTCTCCTCTTGCTCACTCTCAGAATCTGAGGTTGTCACCTCACTATTACTGCTAGAATCATATTCCTCACTGGAAGATGACTCCTCATCTACAACCTTTGTTGTGTTCTCCTTGATGGCTATTGTCACTCGTCTTGACTTATGACCAATAGTCATCTCCCCCTTTTTCCAATAATTCTTAGCATCAACCTTATAAAGCCAAGGTCGACCCAAGATCATAGGATAACCATGTGCATCCCGTCGTAGTTGCATGACATGCACATCTATAGAGGTAGTTATCCCGTGCACTGTGATCGGCAAGTCAATAATCATTCCAACTGGCTTGACACGTCGATCATCGCCACCCTAATCCTCCAATTTGAAGGTTGGTTGCACTTGAGACCAAGTTTCTCCATCAACCAGCTACTCATGACATTGATCTCTGCACCACCATCTACTAAAACACGTTGCACACGCATTCCATCTACTACCACATCCACAATTGGTGCCACGGCATTCGTATTGGATTCTCTTGTTATCACTTGTACATTTCGCATCACCTCATCCTCACCACTAGGACGTACCTTCTTTGCACGAGTACTAATCCCTTGTCGAAGCTCTCTCCTCAAGCTTGGGCATTTTGACAATAATTGTGCAACTGTAATGTTGGCACGAGTATCTCCTAGATCCTCGACAATTGAATATTCCTTCTGCCCCTTGCCAATCCCCATATCCTGTATACCAACCTTACGTCGTGGCTTGGTACCTTCCTTCCTTTTCTTCTTGCTTGCACGTGTCTCCACTTGTTCAGGTTGCTCCACTTGTTGCTCCCCTCTGGCTCTCTTAAGACCTAAGAGATCCAAGTCACCTTGCTCGGTTGTTAACTCCACCAAATGAACACTAGGTTGGTCCCTCTGTTGTGGTGCAGGAGTTGATTGAGGTTTCTGAGGACACTCATTTGCATAGTGTCCCACCTGTTTACATGTAAAACATGTCACCTGTGGTCGTGGTTGTTGACATTCAGTGGCATAGTGACCTTGTTGTTTACAAATGTAACAAGTGACATTAGCTCGATCCCTAGGTGGCCTTGGAGGTTTTGGTCCTGTTGGCTTTGCTTGAAGCAAATGCAACTTGAGTTCGTTGAGATCTGAAGTTAATTTGGCAATACTACTCTCCAACTCAGATGATTTGACTGGAACGGTTGCAGGAATCACAACTTGGGGTTTTGTAGAATTGGTGCCAACCTTGGTTGTGGTGCTACCGTTGAGATTGAGGCTTCATCAGGATCCATGAGAAGTGCCTCCTTTTTCATAGCAATCTTCACAGCTTCCTGCAAGTTACTAGGCTCTTTGTTCTTTACCTTCTGGCGTAATACCGGCTTCAATCCAGTAAGAAACTTGTTGAACACCAATGCATCTATCCCCACAGCTGGTTTGGACTCCTTGGATGCATCCTCCTGTCCTTCGGAGGCCTCCACTCCCAAACCACTTCGTAGCTTACATTGGAGTTCCAACACACGCTCACTGAATGCCTTGACACTCTCTTCTTCACTTTGCCTCAATTGATCCAATTGCTTCATGACCTCATCCAATGTCTCTGGCTTTCCATACTCTCCTAGAAAAGCCTCACTCAACCTCTCCCAACTAGCCTTAACATCACTAGTTTGACGTTCAAACCACTTCAATGCTCCATCCTCCAAAAAGGATGGTAGAAGTTCTGCCCAAGTGGTAGAACTTCTATCTCCATTCGAAATGCATGCTCGCTTAAATGAACGTAAATACCGATCTGCATCCTCATTTTGCAGACCATGATATACTGGAATAGACACCATCTTTACAAGTGTAAAAATGGCAAAGGTTTCACCTGATTACAAGTAGATGAAGAGACGTCACTTTGACGAGGCAATGCCCCCCTCTGTGCAAGCTCGTCAGCCTCTAGATTCTCTCTTCGAGGAACGTGCTTTATCTCAAAAGGTGTTGAATCCCCTTTTGAGATCTTGAACACGCTCCAGAAAGACCAACAACTCAGGCTTTCTCACTTTCCACTACCTTGCACTTGGTTCACACCAACTTAGAGTCACTAATCGCACCACGTTTTTTCGCTCCTTGTTTCCTTGCCTCCTTCAATCCTCGAATCAATGCAGAATACTCCGCTTGATTGCAAGAATTAGCACTAGAAGTTGGCTCAGAAATTTTGATTCGCTTCCCTACTGGATCAGTTAGCACGACCCCTACACTCGCAACTTGCTTCTTTGGCTTGTATGCTCCATCAAAGTTGACTTGCCACATTAACAAGCACAACCGAACCTCTCACAACGCGCGCAATACTCTTGCTTCACCAAACTCCACACTCCACAAGATTCCCAAAGACTTGGATGAATCCATCGAGATATTGTCACGACTGCGATGTGAGGATCAATGTATGGAAGATCCATACACAAACGGTGTGCCTCATCGATATCACCACTATCACATGGGTGCCAAATCTTGATCCATGCTCGATTCACCTCTCGCCTCCTCAAAAGCACATTCGCAATTGCAAGTTGTATTCCAAACTTGAATTCTTCAAATCCCCACGCTTGAATGACCACCAACTTGTTATTTAAAGCAAACCCATGTGGATGCTCAAAACAACACTTCAATATTTGATTTTGAAGAGACCTTGAAAGTTGAAAGAACCTTCTCCAGAAAGGACGCTCAGGCTCATTCATAAATAATGCACATTAGCATTCCACGCTCACCGCACCAAAAACATGTCGAAGGAAAATCATTCGGGGACTCGTATGTTCGGGACTTGATGGCTTTAGTGATAGCGCATCGTAGTAGTCCTTGCTAATGATCACACACGAATAAAAGAATAGAAAGAAAGGGAAAACATGAGATGAAACTCATGACACGAAAGATACACTAACTAATTTTTATATTTCATCATAAGAGCACACACAAAATAATGTCATCACACCTATTTACAAAGTAAGAAGAAACTAGAGACTCTTCTCTATATCTATATGTGTCCTCCCTTGAAACCCTTGAGCCTTGGTTCCTTATATACCCAAAATAACATAAAGAATGCATGTAGGGTAGGGTAGGGATGTAAGAGAGGGTGTAAGATGGGGGTTACATAAGAATAATGGTAGGGGGTTATGGAAGAAGGTGGGCTTGACCCATAATGATGGGGGTTATGGAAGAAGGTGGGCTTGACCCATAAATGATGGGGGTTATGGAAGAGGGTGACTTGACTTTGACTTGGGAAGGTGACTAGGAAGGTGCATGGAAGAAGACAAAGAAAATGTGCATGGTCAAAGCAGGCACTAATCATATGGATTAACATAATAATGTTGACTAGTTTGACCATGTAAGAAAAGACAAAGAAGGTGAATAGTAAAGTGAAATGTAGACGTATAATATGAGTAGAAGACTAGTATAATACAAGTAGAAGATTAGTCCACTACATGCATACTAGGGGCTACCAAGGTGACGGTCCATATTTTCCCGTGACAACGTGTCAGTTCTTCGAGTTAAAACTCTGATACTAAGTCCTTTAGAATGACTATTCCTCGAACTCCAAAAGACAACCCGAGTAGACTTTAGAATCCTATCACATGAGACCTATATAGCCTCATGCCCTAGCCTTGCCATGGAAACATGTCTCACACATGACAAAGCTAAGGCATCATCACTTACCCCTTGAGAAATCACCCTTATTAGAGAATACAACCCCTTTAGGGTGACAAGGGGTATCTTGACACACGACTAACCCTAAGGGTTTGAGTAGCTAAGCCATACCCAAGTTCTAAGGCTAGTACCTAGTGAGGACACAAGTATGCACCAAGGCAAACATGAGTGATTTACTAAACAACCTCTAAGGATAGGTTTGAACAACCCTAAGCACGCAATTACACAAGTGCCTCACAAAAGGGCCATGCAAATGAGCTTATGTTGTTCAACCTTGGACATGTTTACACACTCATATAACAAACATCCCTAGCCAAGTGTGCCAAGTAACACACTTAGTTATGAGACCTAACCTCCTTTGGGCAAATGCCCAAGGTTTAATAACCTTATGCGAGCATGAGCACACCTACTTGCCAAGATGTCCAACCCTTAAGTGTCAAACCCGTGACACAACCCCTAGAATTGTGTCTTGGGTGTTGTATTGTGTGCCATGTAACCCAATGTCACATGTTAATGTGACACTGCTTCCCCATACATGGGCTATCTTGTCATAGCTTCTCAACTTAAGAGCTACACCTAGTGCCACACGTGTGACTCACAAATGTCAACTCTAGAATCCCCTCTCTGTAACCTTTAGGAACATAGTAAAGAGAACTTGTTAACCAAGGTCCTACACCCATAATTAGATAAGGACACAAATGTGCCCTGTGTAGTTGCGAGTGTTGTTATTAACTTGACATGAAGGAGGAGGCTAGAGACATGCATGAACATTTAACCTTTGGAATGTGTACTCCAACAATATCTCACAGGCACAAATTCACCAACATTAAGGGTTAAACAACCCTTTGTGTGTACATACCTTATGGATTGGAACTTAAAGTGGCACAATATGGGTTGTGCATTAAAGACATAAGTTAAAGCTTGTATCAATAGGAGAATAATGAGATTAGTCATAAACCCAATAACTTCTCTACAACTACCCTATCTTATTTCCCTTAGGGAATTTTCAAGTACATTTTCTCTTGTTCGAGACAATTTATTGCACCCAATAATTAGTGGTAACAAGTTTAGAAAGCTAGATGCTTTGATACCATTTCTGAATGAACATGCAATCACTGACGTGGTAAAAAATAAATTTAAACTATAGAAATGAAATCTATAATATATAGTTAATAATTATTTTAAATTTAAAATAAATTGCATGTATACTCTCTCTCTCTACAGCACACATAACGTATGGAATACACGTGATTGAATAACGTATGCATATGCATGCTTTCAGGTGACTTGTGGAGGCTGCCAAGTGCACATGTTGCTGCTCTTGGTAATGTCTCTCTCTCTCTCTCTCTCTCTTCTCTCTCTATATATATATATATATATATATATATATATATATATATATAAAAGTGAAAGAATAAGGTGAAGTAGTAAGTGCAAGTTTGCAGCTGTGGCATGTACAGAACATGGGATGTTCACCCATTTACTTTTAAGAGGGAAGGTTCCAATTGGATATAACTTGATCTCTGAAATATACGGGAATGTGGTATACATTCCTAGATGCAAATATGCCAATTGTGAAGAGATGTTTAAGAAGCATGCTAGACGTATAGAGGTGCTCTTTGGCTCCGTGGCAAAAAGAGTTAGATTTTATTGTGGATGGTAGGAAAGTTGCTGTGGTTGAAGAAGGTGGTTCAAGTTCTTTGGCACTCTTAGGTGAGTATTAATATGTGTGTGTGTGTGTGAATACTTATCTACCGCACAATGGCCCCCCCTTTTAATTCCAATACTTTTTAGGAGGGATTTAGGATGCCTACATGTTATGACATGGGAGGGAAAATGGGAGGAAAATTGTAATGAGATAAAAATAAAAAAATGTGATTTTGCTCGAGTAGTTCTGCTTTTCTAATAAAGCAATACCTTTATATAAATCAAACAAATCAAAAGGTCAAAACAAATCAACAACATGAATGCTTTTTTAACGACACATTCTTATTAAAGTTGTATGTTTTATCCTTAATATAAGTCAAACAAAAAAAAAACAAAACGTGAATCCCTATGTTCCATTTAAGGGTGTACATATTATATTTAAATAGTGCATTCTATCATCATATCTCACATAAGTTTTTTCATTTCATTCTTATGGTTTCTTTCTTTCTTTCATTTTTATTATTATTCTCATAATGTATAGTTTTTGTTCTTTTGCAAATTGTTCTCTTTAAGATATGAATATGTATGAATTGTATGAAAGGACTAGTTCATCATTAAAAGCAATTGATTTTTTGTATTGAAATCGGTTTACTTCCAAAAAACTGTATTTGTAGAAGATGTGAAAGCTTAATGAAAGTGAGAGAAGACAGCAGCAAGAAAGATGAAATGAAATGAAAATATAAGTATATAATACTACTAGAGGTTTAGAACTGGCACTTGATTTGCTCATAGTAATTTAAAATGGAACAAATAATTGATATTATGTATTGTTGAATGTAACAACAGATTGCTATGGTAGAATGTGAAGTTTCTCCACATATTATTGTTGATTGGTATAATTTCTGTAAAGATATTTGTTATATTAGTTTACAAAATAGTAGTATTAAGATTGGAGGACCAGGAAAAATAGTAGAAATATATTAAAGTAAGTTTGGTAAACGTAAATATAATAAAGGTAAAAAGTAAAGGGTCAATGAGTGTTTAGTGGTATAAAAAGGGATTCAAATAATATGTTTATGATACTAGTACCTAATAGAAGTAAGGAGACACTTATAAATCTCATTTATCAATATGTAAAACCTGAGAGTGTGATTTTAAATAATTATTGAAAGGGTTATGATTCAGAATGATTAAGTCAACTTAATTTTGAGCATTACACATTGAATCATTTTGAAAACTTTGTTGATCTTAGTACTGGAGTGCATACAAATACAATTGAATCTATGTGGGGAGTTGTTAAATGATCATTATCGAGGTATGAAATTACAAAAAGTATGTATAACAGTTATTTTCAAGAATATATGTGGTGTAGAAATTTGTAGGCAATGGAAATGCATTTACAAAGCTTTGTGAATGCATTAATTTGTATGTTCATAATGCTTCAACACCGATGTAAGTAAATAAAGTTTAAGAAACCCTATAAATGTACTCAAGAAACCCCTAAGAATTAGGGTAAATATAATTTACCGTTTCTTTTATTATACATATCCTAATGGGGGGCCCCATTGTGCAAGTCTCCCATCATCTCATTTACATTAATTCTTAATTTTTTTTAATATTATCATTTATTTAAGTGAGAACATTAATTTTTAATTTTTATTCCGGTTAACAAAAAGATTCTATTTCATTTAGTCATACATGGGTTATAAGAACCTAACCCTACCCCTAGGGGCACTAGGGTGAGACCCTTCTTTAAATGCCACATCAACTTAAAGGTGATTAATAAATGTGGAAAGGTCGTATGTGCCCTCAAAGATAAAAATAAAGGTAAAAGGGTAAATATGACCTAATCTTTATGCCACATCAACAAGAGCAACGTTAAGGCAAGGTTTCAATATTCTTATGGAATTCTAGAATTTTGATGATATAATAAAAAAAAAGATGAAAATGCATATAACAATACTTATGCTCTTTTATTTGAAACATTAAGTATGGCTATTTTTCAGGTAATTCAATGCTATATTGTTATAAAAGGGCTAGGTCAAACTTGTATAATGTACGAGCATATGCTATATTACATTGTTGTAGGTTCCATTTTCTTAAGGAAGGTGAATTTATATTCAACTTCGTTCTTTACATTGGTGGGAAACATTAGAATTTTGTGATTGATGAAAATGATAATGACAAGTACATGGAATTATTTCAAGTTAATCGAGAATAATTCGAACTCATATGTGACATGGTAGTCCCAACAAACCTGTAGGAGGTACAGGTTTGTGTTTGCTTCCTAATAAAAATGCAAGTGTTAAGAAATAAATAGCAATAGCTTTGATAAGGTTGGTTATTGGATTAAGTTATTTTTAAATATTAAACATATAGGGTTGCAAAGTCCACTGTAGTTAAAGTATTATAAAAAATTCATTGTGATTTTATAACACATGAGTTATTTTTTTATTTAACAGAGGTTAAACACGGCTTTGAGGCACTTCGTGGATTTCCAAATTGTTGTATATTTACAAGGGTTTATATATATTCAATGCGATATATAGAGAGTGGGATTAAGGGTTATTATATATATATATATATATATATATAAGGGTCATGTATATGACGTTTCACAAATCATTTCAAAAATAAAGTAGCTACAATGTTATATACATACTCATTTGTGAATTGATTATTTGCACACTCACACATGTACTTATATATAAAAGATTGTTCATTAATCTATTTTCATTTCCTTTTAACTATCATACTTTGACTAATAAGTAAGAAACTATTAGCCAACTTATATAAACTATTAGATATTTTAAAATTTACTTCTAAACTTGCCTAATGCCTCTTCATGTTTTTAACTTTTGTAATTTCGACAATTGCTTTAGCACTTTCAAGTGTAGAATATAAAAGTTCAATATTTTCAGTCTTGGTTTTTCTTTTTTTTCATGCCAAAGCTATAATGATCCTCTCCTATCAAATATACAAACTTAGAAAACACACACCCAAAATTACATGCCATCCTCTCATTAAATAAATCTTGCTGGGTTGTTGTCATAGTTTTTACTATGATCGACCCTTTACTTTGGAGGTTGATTGTTGTTACCTACTGTACTATGTTGATGGACCTTAGATGTAATGAGAAACAACCCTGCTTGGTGTACTTAGGTGTTTAAGGGTAATTCGATCGGTTGTCCTTAGATATCACGAGAAACTCTAAGCGAAAAGCACTTACCTTCTAGAAAACCCACCCTCGATTTTGACGTTCAGTTAGATGAGTTTGGCATGTTAAATAGGCTTAGGAACACCCCTAGGGTTTCCCTAACCCACGCCTAAAACCCCACCCCCTTGGGTAGGGTTTAGGGTAGGGGTTAGTGTACAAAACTCATCTCATTAATTAAGTGTCAAAGAACAAGGAAGTGAGCAGAATTCCGAAAATAAGGAAGCTTGACTCAGAAACAAGACAAGGAGCAGGACAGGGAGTAGGATAGGAACTGGAGTAGGACAGGAATTAGGAACCAGGAATAAGACAAGAGCAGGAGGCAAGGAACAAAACAAGACAAAAACAAGACAAGACAAAATCGACCGTAGAAAGACTGGTGTTGATAGTAACTGATTATACAACAATTAGGTCAGAGCTTTTATACTCACACTCCAAGCTAATCTGGTCATGAGCTAAAAATAGTGACCCTTATCTCTAGGCATATCCGTAGTATATCCTATAGGCATATCTGTAGGAATATCCTGTAGGTATTCATGTAGGAATATCTTGCAGGCATATCTTGTAGGTATATGCCTATAGGAATATCCTGTAGGTATATCCTTTAGGAATATCCTGCAAGCATATCTTATAGGTATTACTATAGGCATATCCTATAACCCGTATCCTGTATCCTGCATCTTGTATCGGGTCATGACAACACCTCCTCCTAAGGACGAGTTCCACAAGTCTTAGGACCTAGTTTAGTAGGATAACGCCAATGGAAAGGCAACTTTGGAAGAAGCATGGAGTAAGTTGGATGCAGGTTCCCAAGTGCGATCGGTAGGCAAATAACCTTTCTAATCCACAAGTATTGAAGTCGGCAGCAATGAAGATGAGAATCAAGGATGGCTGCAACTTTGTACTCAGGTTCACCGTCAATGACCATAGGGGGGAAGAGAGAAGCACGACCAAGAAGAGAAGAAGGATGATATGGCTTCAACAAAGAGATGTGAAACACATGATGAATTTTCACTGTAGATGGTAACTCGAGTCGGAAAGCTACAGGATTGACCTCAATCACAATCCTGTAAGGGCCCAATTATTGAAAATCCAACTTAGAAGAAGGCATGTTGGTGTGAATATACCGATAAAGAAGCCACACGAGATCACCACTCTTGTATGCAGGTGCCGGTTGACGATGAGCATCAGCATGACGCTTGTACCGTTCCTGTGCCTATTGAAGATGAACTCGGAGATCCTCATGTACCTAACGAAGATGTTGGAGATGATCATGTACTATAGGAGCGGAAGAAGGAGAAGTAGGAGGAGCAAAGTCAAAACGTGGATGGTAGCATGTAAGAGCAAAGAAAGGTGTCTAGCCTGTAGATGCGTGAACGGAGTTGTTGTAGGCAACTCTACCATTGGAAGAAGGTCCAACCAGTTGTCCTGTTGATAACTGATGAAGCAGCGAAGATATTGTTCCAAGGTCTGAATCGTGCGTTTTGACTGCCATCAGTTTGTGGATGGTATCCTGAGAAAGGTCCGCTTTAACTTGTAGACTCCAGAGAAGTTCTCGCCAAAATTTAGACATGAATTGTGGGCCTCGATCAGAAACAATACTCTTAGAAAGCCATGGTGTCGGAATACTTTGCAAATCACCAACTCAGTAGTTGTCTGGCATGTAGCAGTCTTGTGACATGGTAGGAAATGAGCCTGTTTGGTGAAACGGTCAACCACCACAAGAACTGCATCAAATCCACGAGAAGAAGGAAGATCTGTGAGGAAATCCATAGAAATGGATCTCCAAGGAGTAGAAGGAATAGGAAGAGGACGAAGAAGATTAGAGGGTGCGTGATGAGGCCTTCGACCCGCAACCCAGGCCACCAATAGTTGCAAATCACCAACTCAACTATCTTGGCCACACCAAAATGTCCTGTAGCCGGGGTATCATGACAATCCTGTACCACACGAGTCCTGCAAACACCAATAGGAACGTACAGGAGACTTTCTCGGTACAGGAGTCCGTCCTGTATGACAACAATTTGTAGTTTGTACAGGAACTGGAGGAAGAGGAACTTGCGATGTCAGGACTAATGTGTGAAAACACATTCCTTGCCAAGTCGTTGTAGCCAACTGCAAACGAATGTCTTGTAGGAGTGTGGAATCTGCTACAGCCTGATGAACTTGTAGTGCTACAAGCCGAAGTCAATCAGGACCCAACAACACTTACTTTTGACAGTCAAATGCAGGATTGCCTGGGGTTGGTGCAAGGTAAAGCGCCTAGACAATGCATCTGCCTTGCCATTTTGAAAACCATGCATGTAGATGATAACGAAATTAAAACGTGATAAGAACTCTGCCCACCTAGCCTGTAGTCGACTGAGAACTCGAGTCATTTTGAAATACTCCAGTTCTTGTGATCCATAAGAACTTATACAAGATGCGTAGCACCTTCTAGAAATGCCGCCACTCCTCGAACGAATCCACAATGGCCTTGAGTTCCTTGTCATGAATCTGTCAAGCATGATCCAGGAACCAGGAAGGGAACAGGATTCCAAGGACAAGAAGGCCTGACTCAGGAACAGGACCGAGAGCAGGACAGGAACTAGAAATAGGAACAGGACGGATCTAGGAGCAAGACAGGATCAGGATAGGATCCGAGAGCAAGACAGGAACAGGACAGGATCCGGAACAGGACAGGATCCAGGAGCAGGACAGGAAACAGGAGCGAGAAGAACAGGACAGGAAAACAAGACAAGACAAGACAAGACGAGATTGATCGTAATAAGACTGGTGTTGATAGTAACTGATTGTACACAATTAGGTCGGAGCTTTTATGCTCACAACTCCAAGAGCTAATCTAGGCATGAGTGCTAAAAGTGGTTGCATGCATGCAAAAGTGATTGCATGCATGCAAAGGCTAAGATGAGTCCACATGTCCCTTATCCTCTAGGCATATCCTGTGGTATATCCTGTAGGAATATCCTGTAGGAATATCCTGCAACCGAATCCTGTGTCCGGAATCCTGGTAGGAATATCCTGTAGGAAAGTCCTGCAACCCATATCCTGTATCCGGAATCCTGTATTCTGTATCGGGTCGTGACAGAATCTCGTAATTGACGCTCCGCCGAAAGAAACTTATGAGAGTGAAAAGTTATAGGATGAAGTAACTTGTCTTCTCTAACTTGTGATAAAACAGATCCTATTGCAAAATCTGAGGCATTGCTTCAACAAAGAAGGGACGAGAAGGATCAAGATGTGCTAAAATCGGAGCTATCATGAAGGCATCCTAAGTGTTGTGAATGCATGTTCTGCCTTGTCGGACCAAGAGAACACTCCTGTGCGCTTGGTGAGTTTCATGAGTGGAAGTACATGCTTGGAGAAGTCCTGTATGAAACGCCTATAGAAATTTGCAAAGCCAAGGAAACATTGTACATCTCATACAGACTTGGGCCTCTCCCACTCCGCGATAGTCTTCACCTTGTGCATGTCCATGGAAACGCCAGCAGGAGAGAGACAATGTAGCCCAAGAACTCCACAATATTCCCTGTTTGAAGAAACACTTTTCCAACTTCGCATACAGGCCATGCTCGCAAAGCCTCTATAGGACTAATCGTACATGCTTGTCATGAGCCACTGGTCCTTGAAGAAAAAAAATGTCATCGAGGTAAATTACCAAACTGGTCCAAGAAGTCACGAAAGATGTTGTTCACCATGTGTTGAACACGGCTGGGGCATTGGTAAGTCCGAAAGGCATCACCGTGTACTTGAAATGTTCATACCTTGTATGAAAAGCAGTCTTTCACTCATCGCTGGATGAATCCGTACAAGATTATAAAGCCCTTCATAAGTAGATCTTCGTGAACACCTTTGCTCCTTGCAGCCGATCGAGAAGTTCCGGGATCAATGGCAACGGGTACCGGTTCCGAATGGTGACTTGATTCAACCTCTGTAGTCCACAACCAAATATAAACTCCATCTTTCTTCTTGACAAAGAAGATAGGTGCTCCTGTAGGGGACTTTGAGTGATGAATGAAGCCGGATGCCAAGTTTTCCTTGATGTACTTGACGAAGAACCTTCAATTCTGTAGGTGACAGTGCATAAATCGGTCCGAACGGTGGAGTCTTTCCTTCCACAAGATCGATAGGACGTCGTAGACCTGTGAATAGGAAGAACTGCAGCCTTGTGCTTGTCAAAAACGTTCTGAAATGAGTGATACTTGGATAGTAAGGAAGAAAGAGGAGAAGAAGAAGGAATAAGAGAAGGAAATTAAAAAATAGGGGAGTCAGATACAGGAAAGGTAAAAGAGGACGTAGGAGTTACTTGAAAGGCAAAAAGATGAAAAGGAGTAGGTTAGTGGCAAGTTCATACATGGTAGTGGTAAGAACTCGAAGAGGAGGAGGAAGCTGTGATTGAAAAAGAGGAAGGATCTTGGGGGGTTGGAATAGAAGAAGAGTAATGAAAAGAGGCAGGATTGGGAGAAACATGTGTGGATGTAACAAGTGTTACAGGATTGGAAAAATCTATACAGAAGTCCGTGGATGCACAGGAGTGAGGAGAGCCTGTGAGTGTGCTGACGAACCAATAGGAGGTGGATCCTAGTGAGGAGGAACTTCGACACTAATATAAGATTGGAAGAACCCTGTATAGGAATCGTGAACTTATAGGAGTGGAGAGAGCCTATGGATTGCTGAGGAATTAACATGAGGTGAATCCAGCGAGGAGGAGTCTTCAACACTGATACAGGAACAGGCACGGTCAATCCTATGCTTGTACTGCCTCAGACACTAAGGATGTATCCTGCACACAGGAAGGTACAGGATTGATCCTGGTTGCTGGAAGGAAAACGTGAGCGTCCTAGACCTCCATTCGATATGAGGATTTGCAACAACGAACCATGGCATGCCCAAAATGATGGGAGTCGACCAAGTCTTAATCAAGTTGAAGGAAATCGAACAGTTGAATGTGCCATGATTGCAAGAGAGGTTTGGTAACATGGGTAACTGCGTCAGAAGCAATCAGACGACCATCGGCCACCTCTACAGGAACTGCACGCTTCAACTTCACCACCAGAATGCCATGTTGAGTTGCAAAGTGTCATCCATGAAGCATGCATTTGCACCAACGTCTAACAGGCAAACTCCTTGAGCTCTCGATTATTGAGATGAATGTGTACAGGAAACTTGAGTGATGAATGGTATGAGCAGCACCAATGGAGCCTGCACTTACGTCCAACTTCGTGGCTCCTAGACAAAGTGAACATTGAAGTTTTCCAACTAAACTTTAGCTTCAACTTCACGCGTTTTGAACTTCCTGACTTTAATAAGACATTATGCTGCCTTGTGTCCTGCTTCACCACAATACAAACATAGATTCTCACTGCGGCCAATATTGTTTCTCAGCAGCGGAAAAGTGAGCCACGCTTGTATTTCTCAACTCCATAGGAACTACTCTAGAAGGTGTCGCAGGAGTATGTACCACAGCTGCAGGATTGGTTTGCGGAACTGCTGTCGTCGGGGACTCCACAGGCCAGATGTGGTGCTTCTCAGGAAGCTGCAGTGGTCGCCGGATGCTGTTGAGATCGTCCAACCCCAGGGGGTTCGGCCGGCAAGTCGGGCCTTACCTCAGGAGTAATGGAAAGTATTGGATGGCCTCTACTCGACGCCGCGAGGGCCCGTGTACAGGAAGGGGGGGGGGGGGAGTTCTACTGAGATGACTTGGCAGAGAGTGTGACGGTCCTAGGAGTAGGGCCAGCGGGGAATGCCACTTGTAAGGGGAATAGAGGAAATGGATATATAATATATATATATTGCCTGTCTGAGTAAAACTATCTCCAACAGTGGAGCAAGATATAAGACGTAGACTTGACTCCAAAGACCCCGACCCACTACCCGCCTTCGGCTTATATAGTGGGTTTACCTACCGCTAGACCCTAGCTACAGGTGGCACACTGGTCTGCCGCCTGGTGACAAAGTCCTGCCTATCACATTTATACGCCTCCCCACGCGTGCTGTCCTTCGTACCTTGGGTAGTTGTCGGACGATTGGATCTCATCTGGTTATGTCACCGCCTGAACTCGTCACCATCAGCTCATACCTGTAGTACCTCCCTTATCCCGGCGCTTCGTCCATCGCTCGTCGGCGCTGGTGGACATCCCGCCGGCTGGCTGTGTGACAGTGTCGGACCATCATCAACTAGATGCTCGACTTATTCGTTGGCATGTTCCTCGGGCCATGTGCTCTAGGTATCGCTAGTTGCTGAGGATCCGCAGGCCAGATGTGGTGCTTCTTAGGAAGCCGTGGTTGCTAGGACGCTGTGGAGAGCGTCCAACCCCGGGGTTCGGCTGGCAAGCCGGGCCTTACCTCAGGAGTAATGGAATATACTGGATGGCCTCTACCCGGACGCCACGAGGGCCCGTGTACAGGTAAGGGGGAGTTCTACTGAGATGACTGGGTAGAGAGTGGTGCGGGGCCCAGGAGTAAGGCAAGCGGGGAGCGCCCGCTTGTAAGGTGAATAGAAGAAAAATGGATATATATATTATATATTGCCTGTTTGAGTACAGTTATCTCCGACAGTGAAGCAAGATATAAGACGCAGACCTGACTCCAAAGACCCTGACCCACTACCCGCCTTCCGGTTTATATAGTGGGTTACCTACCGCTAGACCCTAGGTACAGGTGGCACCTTCCCACTGGTCTACCGCTGGTGATAGAGTCCTGCCTGCCACATTTATGCGCTCCCCACGCGTGCTGTCCTTCGTACCCTAAGTAGTTGATTCAGACGATCGAATCCATGCCCGGTTACACCGCCGCCTACATTGGTCGCCATCAGTTCGTACCTGAAGTACCTCCCTTATCTGGCGCTTCGTCCCATCGCTTGTCCGCACTGGTGAGCATCCCGCCAGCTGGCCATGTGACGGTGTCGGTCCGCCGTCAACCAGATGCCCAGACTTATTCGTTGGCACGTCCTCGGGCCATGTGCCCTAGATATCTGCCCTTGGAGCTTCCGGTACATGGCGATTTCGCTCTCAGTTGCAGCTAGTGTGGTCTTTAATGTGGTGATGGTCACTTCCCGTAGCGCGATCACCCTTCGGAGCTTTGCTCGGGACCCTGCTTATTGCTCCTGAACCTGCTTGAGTTGACTCTCTAGATCTTGCGCCCGTTCTCGCAGTGTTGCAGCTCTTGTTCCCTTGCCACGAGGAGTTAGGCCTGTAGTTGGGTGTGTACCTCTAGCTCCATGATGGTCCGTGCTGAGTCCTGCGGTTCTTCAACTAGTTGGCGCTCCTGTCTCGGGCCTGCTGGCCTGGTAGCGCTCACCTCGGCTTCCTGAGTTGGGTCCGGTTGGCTGGCTGTAGGTGTGGTAATATTTTGGAGAGTTGAGTTCTTGTCAGTAACTTCCTTCTGACCGCCGTCAGTTTTGCTTGTGCCTCAGCGAGCTCCCACACTTTCGTTCTAACCGAGATTGTATTCCTGTATCTATTGTTCCCTTCCGGCTATGACTTGGCTGCAGGCGTGCTAGTCATCGTTGAGTAGCCCTAGGAGAGTTTCACACTCACTATACATCCACTGGAATTCCGCTCTCCTTTTACTCCAGCTTTTCCAAGCATCATTCGTTCTCTTCATTGTCAACATACATAGTCAGCCCCTTTACTCAGTAGCTCCTTAGCCCTTTAGGCAACGTCTCGGGCTCCTTGCCGCTGCTCCGTGAGTTCTATTACTATGTTATCGTGTTTCTTTCGCACCGCTGGGAGGTTGAGGCTATCATATATCACCATGGCTTCGTCTAGCTGATCGAGACCCCACGAGCCCGGCATAGACCGTGGAGGTCCACCGTCCATTGGCCTAGAAATGTTGGTAGTTACTCTCGTACTTGTCCTCGGGCTTGTCCTTCTCTCCTCCCTGGCTGGGTCCGGTAGATTGCTTGATTGCGCTAACGAGATTCTTGTAGTGGGGGCCCTATAACCAAGGGAATCGCGTGTATGGTTCCTGTGTTACATACCCTGGTGATTCCTGGTCTAGAAAGGGGCTTACCCTCCGCCTGTTCCTCTGTTCACGCCTGTTCTTTTGTTGAGTCCTATTCTTCTATTGATTCCTATTTTTCTGTTGAGTCCTGTTCTTCTGTAGACGTCTGTCCCTCCGTTGAATCCTGTTCCTCTGTTGACTCCGGTGGTTTTGGCTATTCCCACATTTGGAGTGGTGGTGGTGCTCTTACTACCGTTCGGCCGAACAAGCCTGTGGTCATAATAGCAATGTGGCATGCCGTGGGTAGCCTTTGCTCAGTGCCGGCTCGCACTCTGTGAATCCCACTAATTAGAGCTGGAACCAGATACTGCTTAAGGCAGTTAGCCCAATTTATTGCGACTCCTTCCCACGCCCTGCAAAGACCGTTCGCCAATCGCCTGGTGATCCGACTCCCTATTCTTCCCTATCGCTTCGCCCCATGGTTCGATGGCTCTGCCCCGGGATTCCTCAATCTATGCTCCATCTGGATGACCAGCGCGGCTACTATCGGTTGTCCGTCATGGTACTTGTCCATTATCATAAACTGTGGTGGTTTTGATGCCGCCTGGTGAGGCCCATCCTGGCTCTAACTGCACAGTTCACCTGTTTGATCCCTTCATGCCGCTTCTTCCCCACACTGGCCCTGTCACAACCCGATACAGGATACAGGATTCCGGATACAGGATACAGGATGCAGGATTTCGGATACAGGATACAGGTTACAGATATATAGGATATTCCTATAGGATATGCCTATAGGATATGCTACAGGATATGCCTAGAGGATAAGGGACACTATTCTTAGCTCATGACTAGATTAGACTCATGACTAGATTAGCTTGGAGTTGTGAGCATAAAAGCTCCGACCTAATTGTTGTACAATCAGTTACTATCAACACCAGTCATTCTACGATATTCTTGTTCTTGTCTTGTCTTTCTTGTCTTGCTCTTTGCCTCCTGCTCTTGTCGCTCCTGGATCCTGTCTGTTCCTCTTGTTCCTGGATCCTGTCCTGCCTTCCTGTCTGCTCCGGATCCTATCCTGTTCCTGTCTCTCCTGGATCCGTCCTGTTCCGTCTGCTCCTGTTCCTAGTTCCTTCCTGCTCTCGGTCCTGTTCCTGAGTCAAGCCTTCCTGTTCCGGAATCCTGCTCTTCCTGGTTCCTGGATCGTGGCTTGACAGTTTGATAGTAACTGCTTTCATAGCTCTTCGTTTCCAGCTACTTTTTTTTCCTTGATTCTTTTCCTTCGTTTTTCTCCTTTTTTCTTTCATAAGATCATGGCTGATTTTGAGCACTTTCAACGCGAGCACCAAATGTTGCTTCATGAGCTGGCCACTTTGCGCCAAGTGGTCACCGATCTGCAAGGCTCCACCCATGCGGCACATGCAGCTGCTGATGCATCCTCCAAGGCTGCTGCGCAGGCTCTCTCTCAGGCATCGGTGGTTCCTTCTTCATCGAACTTTTCTCCGGAGCCGAAGATCAGCATGCCAGAGAAGTTCAGTGGCAACCGTGCCGATTTCCAAGGTTTCCTGAATCAGATCCGGCTCTTGATCCGCATGCAACCACGCCGCTACTCGACGGATGCACAAAAGGTTGGCCTTTTGGCATCCTTACTAAGTGGATCTCCACGAGCTTGGGTTGCTCCCTTGCTGGAGCGTGACGACCCATTGATGGAGACTTTGAAGGTTTCGTGGCTGCCTTTGAAGCCTGTTTTGGAGATCCTGATAAGTACCGTTCTGCATGCACAAGTTACGGAGGCTCACACAAGGATCCAGACCAGCTTCCGTTTATGCATCCGAATTCCAGCAATTGTGCAAAACATTCCATGGGACGAGACTGCATTGATCGAACACTTTCGTTTTGGGCTGAGGGATGATGTGAAGGACCTTCTCCTTACATTACCGGATGCTCAAACGTTAGCGGAGATCATGCAACAGGCCGTTCGCTGCGACAACCGTTTGTTCGAGCGCCGTCAGGAAAAATTCCGTCAGCAGTTCCTGCCAACGAATCCTGTAGCCGTAGCACATGTTCCTACGACACCTTCTGAGCAGCAGGTTTCCAAGCGTGGCCCACTTTCAACTGCTGAGAAGCAACGTCGTCGGGGTGAGAACCTATGCTTGTATTGTGGTGCAGCAGGACACAAGGTGGCGGAATGTCCTAATAAAGCCAGAAGTTCAAGACGCGTGAAGCCGAAGCTGAAGTTCAGTCGGAAAACTTCAATGTCCACTTCGTCTAGGAGCCGCGAAGTTGGACGTAGGTGCAGGCTCCATTGGTGCTGCTCATACCATTCCATCACTCAAGTTTCCTGTACACATTCGCCTCAATAATCGAGAGCTCAAGGAGTTTGCCCTGTTAGACACTGGTGCAAATGCATGTTTCATGGATGACACTTTTGCAGCTCAGCATGGCATTCCGGTGGTGAAGTTGAAGCGTGCAGTTCCTGTAGAGGTGGCCGATGGTCGTTTGATTGCTTCTGGCGCAGTTACCCACGCTACCACACCTCTCTTTGCAGTCATGGTGCATTCAACTGTTCGATTTCCTTCAACTTGATCAAGACTCGGTCGACTCCCATCATTTTTGGCATGCCATGGTTCGTTGTTGCAAATCCGCAGATCGACTGGAGGTCTAGGACGCTCACGTTTTCCTCTCCAGCAGCCAGGATCAATCCTGTACCTTCCTGCGTGCAGGATACATCCTTGGTGTCTGAGGCAGTACAAGCTACAGGATTGACCGTGCCTGTTCCTGTACCAGTGTTGAAGACTCTCTCGACAGGATTCACCTCATGTCAGTTCCTCAGCACATCCGCATTCTCTCCACTCCTGTAAGTTTGCGGTTCCTGTACAGGGTTCTTCCAATCCTGTATCAGTGTCGAAGGTTCCTCCTCAACAGGATCCACCTCCTGTTGGTTCGTCAGCACACTCACAGGCTCTCCTCACTCCTGTGCAACCACGGACTTCTGTACAGGATTCTTCCAATCCTGTACACTCGTCAACATCCACACAGGTTTTTCCCAATCCTGCCTCTTTTTTACTCTGTTTCTGTTCCACCCCCCAAGATCCTTCCTCTTTTTCAGTCACAGCTCCCTCCTTCTCCTCTCCGAGTTCTTACCACTACCATGCATGAACTTACCACTGATCCTGCTCCTTTCCACCTTTTTGCCTTTCAAGTAACTCCTACGTCCTCTTCTACCTTTCCTGTGTCTGACTCTCCTGTTTTTCAATCTCCTTCTCCTTCTTTCCTTCTCCTCCTTCTTCCTACCATCCAAGTACCACGACTTTAAGGACGTTTTTGACAAGCACAAGGCTACAGTTCTTCCTGTTCACAGGTCCTACGACTGTCCTATTGATCTTGCAGAAGGAAAGACTCCACCGTTCGGACCGATTTACGCATTGTCACCCACAGAGTTGGAGGTTCTTCGCCAGTACATCGAGGACAACTTGGCATCCGGCTTCATTCGTCACTCAAAGTCCCCTGCAGGAGCGCCTATCTTCTTTGTCAAGAAGAAGGATGGGAGCTTACGTTTGGTTGTGGACTACAGGGGTTTGAATCAAGCTACCATTCGGAATCGGTACCCGTTGCCATTGATCCCGGAACTTCTCGATCGGCTGCGAGGAGCAAAGGTGTTCACGAAGATCGACTTACGAGGGGCCTACAACCTTGTACGGATTCGTCCGGCGATGAGTGGAAGACTGCCTTTCGTACAAGGTATGGACACTTCGAGTACACGGTGATGCCTTTCGGCCTTACCAATGCCCCAGCCGTGTTCCAACACATGGTGAACGACATCTTTCGTGACTTCTTGGACCAGTTTGTGGTGATCTACCTCGACGACATTTTGATTTTCTCCAAGGACCAGGCGGCACATGACAAGCATGTATTGGTTCTACAGCGGCTTCGAGCATGGCTGTATGCGAAGTTGGAGAAGTGTTTTTTCGATAGGGATTCTGTGGAGTTCTTGGGCTACATCGTCTCTCTTGCTGGCGTTTCCATGGACATGCACAAGGTGAAGACCATCTTGGAGTGGGAGAGGCCCAAGTCGGTACGAGATGTACAATGTTTCTTGGCTTTGCAAACTTCTACAGGCGATTCATACAGGACTTCTCCAAGCGTGTACTTCCACTCACGGAACTCACCAAGCGCACAGAGGTTTTCTCTTTGGTCCGACAAGGCGGAACATGCATTCACAACACTCAAGGACACCTTCACGACAGCTCCGATTTAGCACATCCTGATCCTTCTCGTCCTTTCTTCGTTGAAGCAGATGCCTCGGATTTGCAGTAGGATCCGTCCTATCGCAAGTTGGAGAGGACAAGTTGCTTCATCCTGTAGCTTTTCACTCTCGTAAGTTCCTGTCGGCAGAGATCAACTACGAGATTCATGACAAGGAACTCAAGGCATTGTGGATTCGTTTGAGGAGTGGCGGCATTTCATGGAAGGTGCTGCACATCCTGCACAAGTTCTTACAGATCACAAGAACCTGAAGTACTTCCAAACGGCTCGAGTTCTTAGTCGGCGACAGGCTAGGTGGGCAGAGTTCCTTCACGTTTTGACTTCGTCATCGTCTACAGGCCCGATTTTCGGAATGGCAAGCGGACGCATTGTCTAGGCACTCTTACCTTGCACCAAGCCCGGGCGATCCTGCATTTGACTGTCAAAGGCAAGTGTTGTTGGGTCCTGATTGATTCCAGACAACTTGGCAAAGAATGTGTTCTCACACATTCATCCTGACGTTGCAAGTTCCTCTTCCTCCAGTTCCGGTCCAGACTACAACCTGTTCACCATACAGGATGGACTCCTGTACCGGAAGGTCTCCTGTACCGGGAAGGTCTCCTGTACGTTCCTGTTGGTGTTTGCAGGACTCGTGTGGTACAGGATTGTCATGATACCCCGGCTATAATACATTTTGGTGTGGCCAAGACAGTTGAGTTGGTGATTCGCAACTATTGGTGGCCTGGGTTGCGAGGTTTTGTGGAGAGATTTGTACGGAGTTGTGACACTTGTAGCAGGTCGAAGATGCCTCATCATGCACCCTCTGGTCTTCTTCGTCCCCTTCCTGTTCCTTCTGCTCCTTGGAGATCCATTTCTATGGATTTCCTCACAGATCTTCCTCCTTCTCGTGGATTCGATGCAGTTTTGTGGTTGACTGTTTCACCAAGCAGGCTCATTTCCTACCCTGCAACAAGACAGCTACAGGTCAGACAACTGCCAAGTTGGTGATCCGTGAGGTGTGTTCCGACATCATGGTCTTCCTGAGAGCATTGTTTCCGATCGAGGTTCACAATTCATGTCCAAGTTTTGGCGAGAGCTTCTTCGGAGTCTACAGGTTAAAGCGGATCTTTCTTCAGGATATCACCCACAAACCGATGGGCAGTCCGAACGCACATTCAGACCTTAGAACAGTATCTTCGTTGCTTCATCAGTTACCAGCAGGACAACTGGTTGGACCTTCTTCCAATGGCGGAGTTTGCCTACAACAACTCCGTTCACACATCTACAGGACAGACACCTTTCTTTGCTCTTACAGGCCACCATCCACGTTTTGACTTCACTCCTCCCGCTTCTCCTTCTTCCGCTCCTGCAGTACAGGATCGTCTTCAGCATCTTCGGCAGGTACAGGATGATCTCCAGGTTCACCTTCAGCAGCACAGGAACGGTACAAGCATCATGCTGATGCTCACCGTCAGCCGGCACCTGCATACAAGATTGGTGATCTCGTGTGGCTTCTTCGTCGACACATTCGCACCAACAGGCCTTCTTCTAAGTTGGATTTTCAACGATTGGGCCCTTACAGGATCGTGGCGGAGGTAAATCCTGTAGCTTTCCAACTTGAGTTACCATCCATGGTGAAACTTCATCCTGTGTTTCACACCTCCTTGTTGGAACCGTATCATCCTTCTTCTCTTCCTAGTCGTGCTTCTTCTCCTCCCCCTCATGTGGTCGTTGCTGGTGAACCTGAGTACGAAGTTGCATCCATCCTTGATTCTCGTCTTCATCGCCGCCAACTTCAATACTTGGTGGATTGGAAAGGTTATTTGCCTACCGATCGCACTTGGAAACTTGCATCCAACTTACTCCATGCTTCTTCCAAAGTTGCTGCCTTCCATCGGCATTATCCTGCTAAACCAGGTCCTAAGACTCGTGGAACTCGTCCTTAGGGAGGAGGTGCTGTCACAACCCGATACAGGATACAGGATTCCGGATACAGGATATAGGATGCAGGATTTCGGATAAGAATACGGGTTACAAGATATGCCTGCAGGATATTCCTACAGGATATACCTACAGGATATGCCTATAGGATATGCTACAGGATATGCCTAGAGGATAAGGGCCACTATTCTTAGCTCATGACTAGATTAGACTCATGACTAGATTAGCTTGGAGTTGTGAGCATAAAAGCTTCGACCTAATTGTTGTACAACCAGTTACTATCAACACTAGTCTTTCTACGATCATTCTTGTTCTTGTCTTGTCTTGCTCCTTTGCCTCCTACTCTTGTCTCGCTCCTGGATCCTATCATGTTCCTGTCTTGTTCCTGGATCCTGTCCTACGCCTTCCTGTCTGGCTTCCGGATCCTATCCTGTTCCTGTCTCTCTCGGATCCTATCCGGTTCCAGTCTTGCTCCTGAGTTCCTAGTTCCTACCCTGCTCTCTGTCCTGTTCCTGAGTCAAGCCTCATTGTTCTTGGAATCCTGCTCTTTTCCTAGTTCCTGGATCGTGGCTTGACAGCCCCATGTGTCCCTATCTGGGGTTTCGTGTCCTACTTCCACCCGGGAGGGTCTATGCCGAAGCTTCTCCCCCCCACTTCCCGGGTCGATCCCGATCGGCCAAGGTAGTGGATATTTCCCCTTGGGGCCAGGATCGGTAGAGGGCTGCCGATCCCTATCGATACCGGCTCTGGGGTGATTGGAGCGGTCGTTTGGCTTGGGTATGTTCACCTAAGCCCTCCGAAATTGTCCTAGTGGTTGGTGAACCAATGTTCTGGTGCCAGATGGTTTTGGGCTTCGGTTGCTCCTGCGATCCTTAGTTTGTTCATGTTGGGCTGCCTCTGGGTGCGGCCCATCCTCAGGAGTCGACCTGTGGAGGTCGATGTTATGCCCTCACTCCATCCTCCGCGCCTGCTGGGCTCCTGATACTCTAACGCCCCGAATCTCCGTGCGGGGCCTGGGTTTTGCCTGTGGGTATGGACCTTATTGCTCGTCTAGTGCGGAATCGTATCTGTTGGTGTTCCTAGTCATGCTGTACCTTTGCACCCCTGAGCCAGGGTTGACTGAGGAGTAGGTCGAATCCCCCCCTAGCATGCATATCTAGGACCACAACGTTGATCCAAAATTTGACCATTTGGATCTCGACCTCCACTGCCCTCAAGATGCCATTGGGCACCACCTCAGCCTGATTGGCCATGCGTACCTGAAATGGAGTGGGCTCCAGAGTTGGCATACGCAACTTCTTGTGGAGCTCTGCTGACATGACATTGACTGCTGACCCCCCATCTATAATCACCTCACTGACTGTGTGACCCACCATGCAAACCGGGATAGTTGGTACGTTGTTCACGTAATCCACTGTGGTTGTAATGCCTCTTGGTGGGGCCTTGCTGCTGGTCGTACCCGATTCCCCCATCATGTGGTGGGAACCAGCGGTGTTCTTGTTCTGACTCCATCTGGGCCTCCCCCCTTACGAATGCGCGGTTTTGCCTTCTCCTCACTTTTCTTAGCGATTCTTGGCCTTGGCTGGCTCCACGGGTCCCAAGACTGTCAGTCCTTGCATTTGCTTTCTTACCCACTGCTTTAAAACCGGGGTTTTTGTTGCATGTCTTATCTTTTCGCGCCTTCGTGCTCCCCTGGTTCTCCGCCTTTGCGTTTCCCTTGTCTCGTCCGCTAAGGGAGCCTGTGGTACTATGTTTGTCCCACCGTCCTGTTCTGGCAGTACCACCGTTACTTGGTTACTTGCGGTGTGGAGGTTGGAGTTGGGTTTGTGGGGATCTACCTGTTACTCGTCCTGGCGACTCCAGCTACTTGCGCTTCAAGCATTGGTTTGATTAATGATACCCATGAACACCGGTAGAGCGGTGTGGGCCTCCGCACAGTGCGCACAACACCTCCTTGCATTCTGATCGTCTCTCTCTGTCGCCATACCTAGTCGATATGGTGGCCGTTCTCGGGAATGGGACCTACGATTTCGTCTCCCGAACGGGACCTCCTACAGGATTGGTTGTCTCCCTCCGTCCTGCAGCCGTAACTTCTTTGGCCATCTGCCCCCTTCGGTTCCTCGTTCTAGTCAGTGTGTCTACCTGTGGTGGCCTTTTGCTCAAGAGTTCGGCCAGTCGGTAGCAATCATCCGTGTTATGAGATCCAGGATGTTACATACCCGACAGTACTTATCCCCCATGCTGTGTAACCCATTTGAGCCAGTGTTGTGGATAAGGTCTTCCTTTCGTGTGGCCCCCCGTATGGTTTCCCCCTGCTGCAGCTGCCTATGTCTCTTGGTACCTGACCGTTTCTCCTTTCTAGTCGGCCTTGGAGCCTTCGAGAGGTTTTCCTCATCCGATGTGGTATCGTTCGCCTCCTCTGCGTCCGATTTGTCCTGCGTCTTCATTTCTTGGCGTCTTTCAGCTTCCCGCTTTTCGGCCTTCTTAGCATACCGGAGTAACTTGTCGAATGTCCAGTTTCATCCAAGCCGATCCACTTGCGGATCTCCGGCCACAGTCCCTTTCGGTACCACATTTTCTTGGTCAGGTCAACTAGGGCGTCTCTTAGCCGGGCGATATACCCCAGCATGTGGACCGTGTACTCGTCGACCGACTCTCCTACTTTCTATTTCAAGCTCGTTAGCTTGTGCATCACCTCCTCTTCACTCTTTTCTTCCCAGAAGTGTATCCGAAAACGCCCTTCGTACGGTTTCCCAGCGGGCTCCTTTGTTCGCTTCGTGGAATCGCATCCACTAGGCATGTGCCTTCTTGTCTAGAGTGCATGTGAAGGCATTCAACTTCTTGTGATTGTCGCTCACACTCCAAGTTCGCACACCTGTTCAAACTTGTGTACGTGTTGGTCTGCGTCTTCCCCCTTCGCTCCACAGAATGCGGGTAAGGGCATGTTACGGTGCTCTCCTGCATTCGATTGAGCGCTCGGGCTAATAAGGTGACCAGGTCGGTTCCCATGGCGTCCGTTGTGCTGAGAAGTGTTCCGATCCGGACCCTCCGCTTCGGACGTGGTGTAGTCCACGTCCTGGTATTTTGCGGGCTCCTTTCTCCTTCCTCGCGGCCCGGCCCTTCCGTGTAGGTGGGTGACGAGGACGGGCTTCTCCCGACTGCCCTTGGGGGCCCCACGGACCAACCTGACGGCTGGTGGTGCGGCTTACCTTGGCTGGACGGTTTTCCCTCCTCCAGCGAGTAGTTTTGTATGACCATGCGCGGAACCCCCCCACAACGTCTAGTGTCATGATCAATGGGTGATTCCTCCTCACCTCGAGACAATATCCCCCCGTCTGGTGATGGTTGCGGCTTGCCGTGTGCCCTGGCGGATTTCCCTCGCGGGCCGGTGATACTAGTCGCTCGGGCGAATCTCTCCTGCCCTTGGACGAATTCCTCTGTCCCTTCTCCAAGGTAGCCACTGTGCGGCCCCTCTTTCTGGTGCCTCCTCCCAGTCCGTCAGCTCGTCGACGTCCAGTCGCCTTGCGCAGGCGATCGTCCATGTGTACCCCGGCCTTCCGAAGCCTTGGGTTCTCATCCTGGTAACCACCCTGACCTGCTGCATCGTCTGATCGGCTGAACTCCTGGTGCAGAGGTTGCCTTGTTGGCAATCGATGCCCCTCCTACGGGGCTTCCGGATGAGGCTCTTCCTCCCCTCTTTCCGGGCAGACACGGGCCCCCTGCGCACCCTGATGGGTGACGATGGCCCTGGGTTTCCTATCTTACCTCCATCGTGGCGCTGGTCACACTGGGCTTCTGGCTCACATCCCCGTCGCTATCCGTGTTGCTTTCGCCCCTCGAGATTCTTGCCTCCATGCAGGCCTACCCTTTCCTGGGGTTGTCTGGCGAGGTTTCCTCCTTCAAGGGTACTTGTCAAACACTAGTTCTGCTCATTGGTATGGGGCTCTTTGTGGCCGTCACTTTCACCTATGTCAAGAGGCGGAGGGCTTTCGTCGTCTTGCCATCCATCCCACTTTGCATAGTAGGTTACTGTCAAGTGAAGTCGCTCATCCGAGTGCTATTCATACCCGCATGCTGCCGTGCCTGGATTGTCGTTCGGACGTGCTGCGGTTCCTTCATATCCTTCTTCGTCGTCAGTGGCGTGTGACCGCCTCTGCCACTGGTGTGCCGAGTTTACCGCTGCTCGGAGATTCGGCCATGCGGCATTACCGTCGTTCCCTCAGGTAGGTGAGGCAGGGGACGATTGAGGCAGCCGAGGTGCCTCGCCTCCTTCCATTAATCTCCCTCAGCCAACCCGTCACATTCTCCTGGCCAGCTATTGCTCGTCAATCTTTATTTGTTTGAATGAGTTAATCCCGACTCTTCATCGGGCCACCACTCTATTTGCTATAGTGAACTCCATCTGTGTGTACTATATATCCCTCCGTGGTCGTCACAATGGTCGTTGGGACTCCGCATGCCTGTGGTGCTTCTCAGGAAGCTGTGGTCGCCAGGACGCTGTGGAGAGCGTCAACCCCGAGGTTCGGCCGGTAAGCCGAGCCTTACCTCAGGAGTAATGGAATATACTGGATGGCCTCTACCCGGACGCTGTGAGGGCCCGTGTACAGGTAAGGGGGAGTTCTACTGAGATGACTGGGCAGAGAGTGGTGTGGGGCCCAGAAGTAAGGCAAGCGGGGCGCCCGCTGTAAGGTGAATAGAAGGAAATAGATATATATATATTGCCTGTCTGAGTACAACTATCTCCGACAGTGGAGCAAGATATAAGACGCAAACCGACCCACTACCCGCCTTCCGGCTTATATAGTGGGTTACCTACCGCTAGACCCTAGGTACAGGTGGTGCCTTCCCACTGGTCTGCATGCCTGCCACATTTATGCGCCTCCCACGCGTGCTGTCCTTCGTACCTTGAGTAATTGATCCGAACGATCAGATCCACGCCCGGTTATGCTGCCGCCTAACATTGGTCGCCACATTCCGTACCTGAAGTACCTCCCTTATCTGGCACTTTGTCCCATCACTCGTCCGCGCCGGTGGGTGTCCCGCCGGCTGGCCGTGTGACGATGTCGGGCTGCCGTCAACCATTGGCCCCTTGGAGCTCCCGTTACATAGCGATTTTGTTTTCTGTTGCAGCTAGCATGGTCTTTAGTGTGGTGATGGTCGCCTCCTGTAGCGCGATCACCCTTCGAAGCTTTGCCTCAGACCCTACCTTTGTTCCCAAACCTGCTTGAGCTGATCCTCTAGGTCCTACATCCGTTTCCGGGAGTATTGTAGCTCTTGTTCCCTTTCCGCAAGGAGCTGAGCTAGTTGGCGCCGGGCCCCCTTTGTTCGGAATGGTGATTCGCGGTGTGCCTGGTTCCCTGGTTGGGCTGTGCTCCTGTCCCGTGCCTGATGCCCTTTTATCGCTCGCCTCTGGCTTCCTGAGTAGGGGTCCCGGTTGGCTGGCTGTCAATGTGGTAATGGTTTTAAAGAGTTGGGTCTTCGTCAATAACTCCCTTCTGACTGCCGTCAGCTCTGCTTGTGCCTCCGCGAGCTCCCCACACCTTTGTTCTAACCAAGATTTGCATTCCTGTATCTGTTGTTCCTTTCCTGCTACGACCTGGCTGCGGGCGTGCTAGTCATCATTGAGTAGCCCTAGGAGATTTTGCACTCACTGTGTATCCTCTAGAATTCTGCTCTCCTCTCGCTCCAGCATTCCTAGGCATCCTTCGTTTTCTTCATTGTCAACATACATAGTCAACCCCCTTCCCTCAGTAGCTCTTTAGCCCTTTGGGTGACCTCCCGGGCTCCCTGCCGCCGCTCTGTGAGTTTTGTCACTATATCATCGTGTTCCTTCACCACCGTTGGGAGGTCGAGGTTGTCATATATCACCATGGCTTCATCTAGCTGGTCGAAGGCCCTCGCGAGCTCGTATAGACCGTGGAGGTCCATCGTCCATTGGCCTGGAAATTTTGTAGTTACTCTCATACTCATCCTCGGGCTTGTCCTTCTCTCCCCTCTGGCTAGGTCCGGTAGATTGCTCGATTGTGACTAATGGGGATTCCGAGAGTGGGATCCTATGGCCAGGGGAATTGCATGTATGGGTTCCTGCGTTCCATACCCTAGTGATTCCTGGTCCGGAAAGGGGCTACCCTCTGCCTGTTCCTCTGTTGACACCTGTTCCTCTATTGAGTCATGTTCTTTTGTAGACGCCGGTTCCTCCGTTGAATCTTGTTCTTCTGTTGACACCGGTTCCTCCGTTGAATCCTGTTCTTCTGTTGACACCGGTTACTCCATTGAATTCTGTTCCTCTGTTGACTCCGGGGTTCTAGTTGTTCCCTCATTTGGAGTGGTGGTGGTGCCCTTACTACCGTTCGGCCGAACAAGCCTGTGGTCATAATAGCAATATGGCCAGCTGTGGGAGCCTTTGCTTAGTGCCAGCTTGAACTCCGTGAATTCCACTAGTTAGAGCCAAATTCAGGTACTGCTTAAGGCAATCAGCCCAATTTACCGCGACTCCTTCCCACGCCCTGCAAAGACCATTCGCCAGTCGCCTGGTGATTTGACTCCCTGTTCTCCTCGTGAGCATGAAGGCCACTAATGTTACGAACTCGGTTGCTTCCTCCTTCGCTTGTATGCCTCGTAATCCATGAGTTTCTATGGTGGCGAGCCACTGAACCTCCATGTCCAAGCATTCCCCTAGGGCTAGGCCGTCCCCTGGTAGTCAGAAGACTATCGCTAGTTCGTCGAACATATGTGGAAGACTGCACTCCCATCCGTGCAGAATTGTATTCTCTACGCCCGATTTGGCTGGCTACTAGTTCCGCTGATTGGAGGAATTGTCTGGCCTTCTTAGTAAATCTTGGGTCTTCACTTCTCCCCACAGAAGGTCGAAGAATTTGTCCAATCGCAATTGCCTCCTAACTCGCTGGACGTCGGGTTGCCCAATTAATTCCTTGAACTTGGAGTGCCTGGGTGACACCAGCTCCGCTGCTCGTTCTTGGCCCTTGATGAGCACGCTAATTTCTCTATTACCACCGGCCGATTTCTCTCTATCCACCCCATGGTCATGGTAGTGGGAGTGTGGCATTGTGCACCTCCTTCCTGAGTATGGGTGTCGTGGCAATCCTCTGAGGTGACTAGTGCGTCTATCCCTGCGCCTGGATATGCAATGATGGCGCCGCCAATCATCATTGCCTTCGTAGTGCGTGCCTCACGCCTATGGTCCAACCTCGTGGACCATGTGATCTTGTGAGCTGGCCACACGTGTGTTTGGAGATCCTGCTTCCGACTACTCCGTCTTCCCTGTTGCATCGCCCCGAGGTTCGATTGCTCTGCCCCGGGATTCCTCAATTTTGCTTTGTCTGGGTGACCAGCGTCGTGGTACTTGTCCATTATAGTAGACTGTGGTTGTTTTGATGCCGCCTGGTAGGCCCATTCTGGCTCTAACTACATAGTCTTACTTATTAATCCCCTCCTGCCGCTTCTTCCCCATACTGCCCCGTGTGTCCCCTAATGCATGTTGTAACTAAAATGGGCATGGCTATAGTCCCATTTCCTAATAATTAGCAATTTTAACTATTAATTAGCATTTTCTAATATTAAAGGAATATTCTTTAGAATATATGTTTGAAAACAGAATATTCTTTAGAATAATCTATTTTGTATTCGACCCTTTAATAAATTATAACATTCATTGAACAAAAATTAATAACATTATAAAAGTAGAAAAGTATTAAATTATAAATATTTTTCTAATATAATATTAAGGAAGAGCATAAGAGGTACATATATAAATATTGATGTTGTTATTAAAATATTAATATTTAAATATAACATTATTAATTAAAAATTATAGTAGTAATAAATATATATAATATACAAAATCCTATAATAATTAGTCAATCTTCCATATCGTTTTTAAATTTATATAGTTAAATAAACAATTTGGTACTATTATTAAAGAGTTTATATAATTATGAATATTAATATATGATATTTTATAATTTTGTAATTGCTTTAAGCTTCAAAAAACATACATTCCCTTTGCAGTTTTGTTAATCGTGACTTTATCAACGCTTCTTGACATCCACCCATATCGAATGGATTTAACATTTATAAAACATGCTGGGTCTTTTTGATTGGGAGACCATGTTTTCTAGGCATCCATTATATCTTTCGCTCTCTTTCTCGTGTCGCCTCTTTTGTGGTTTGAAACCATGCAACCTTAACAATACTATTTTTTGTGATTACTTCAGGTGTGTCGATAATTTGACCATCCAAATAGGCTGATTATATGACGCATCTGGAGTAATGAGAACCATCATTAGTTTTTGAAGATCCTGGCAGCAATCAAAGTATGCTTTAGGTTTTTGGTTCCTTTGTCCAACAAAATGTGGGGTTTGCACTTCCACATCACTACTGGCTTCTATGTCGTTTGTGCTTAGTGATGTCATTTCAATCTCCTCTCGCCACCTTGTTTTAGGCCAAAAAGGGTGTTGCAATTCTGTACTTGTGACAGTAGGCCCTTCCAACTCTCGAATAATAGTCTCCCAATAATCGACCACATACTTATATAGTTCTGAGTACTAGTTGCTTTATCACAATTCTTTGGCATCGATTTTTGAACCCATGCCACATATTTTTTGATGCCATCAATAATAACCTCTTGTTCCTTGAGCTGGGCACTCAATGGAATAGGGTCTGGTTGTCCTTCTAGGAGAAGTGGCTTTCCATTCTCTCCACTTTTAAAGAGCATTAACCCCTCTTTCGGTAACCACTCCTGCTCTGATGGCCGTAACTTGTACTGCATAATAGGTATACCATCTCGTATAGAGAAAAAGAATTGTAGCGACACAAGGTGACCAACTAAAGAATCACTCCCCTCTTTTATATACTCCTTGAGAAATTTTTTTGAAGTCTGGCACCTCAGTCACAAGCAAAGCACAACTTTTTTTTGGAGATGCAGTTTTCAAAAAGATCATCATATGCGGTAAGGTAAGTGCACTTGTCCTTTTGTAGAGTTGGGCGTGACACAGAAAGCATGTAGTGTGCATAGTGCTGTTGACATGGCAGTTGCATTTGGAAGAGCACCAACCTCCACCCATCGAGTTAAATAATCAGATACAACAATGATGCACAAGCCTCGATGATGTACAAGTGTACACTTGGAAAAGCTAGAGTGTTTTGCAATCTCCACATCCTTAAAATGAGTATTCCATATGTTATTGAAGGTACCAGTGCAGATTGCTTGCAGCCCCATCAAGCTGAGGCACTTGTTCACATGTTCATACAGCTTCAATTGAGTGTAGATCGAAGGCAAAACCTTGAGATTTTCCATGACCCCTACATTTGTGGTTCGGCATTTGTGAGGCATCCTGTCTGCATTTGCTTTCACAAAAGCCTTGAGTATCTCTATAGTTGCCATAATGTGAGAGCGGGTTTTGACCAAGTGAGTGTTCCCATGTATTGAGGTTCGGCTCCATCTAGCCACTCATCCCTTCGACGGTAGAACGTGGTTTTTGGGATCCCGTATATTCTACCAAGCTTTGAAGCAGATGGCCACCTTATTAAATACCATGGATGTACTCTGATAACCTGTGTTTGAGGCCATTCCATCAATACACCCAGTTAGTGCAGCATATACAAACTCATGCCTTTGCTTTTGGGTGAGCGTACGAAAAGGACATGTTTACATTGGGTAATTTCATTCCGGTCTGCCATCTGACAACACTTCTTCTTGCAGCAGTCAATCGCGGAAATTCTCGTAACACTTTCAGAAGATGTAGGATCCATCTTCACCCTCTTGCTGAAACTTGCAGGAGAAGATCTGCAACCCATGAATCGCCTTTTTCTTACAATAAGACTAATGCAAGGAACCTCTTCAAATATGAGTTGTTCTTCCGGGTTATTATTATTGAAATCCAACCCAGAATATGTTGAACCATCTTGCCATCTTAATTCAGATATTCGCCACCTCACGAGGGATCTAGGATGTAATGTGCCATTAGGTGAAACCTCTATCACAACTACACCCACGAAGTCGGAACCTAGTTTCTTTCTGCCACTGCTTTCATTAGATTTATAGCTATGATGATGCCTCTCCCAACCTCAATCTCAATGAAGAAAGAGAATCACCTCATCCATCACAGCAGGCAAGCCATCATCTAGAAAACTCGTGTTACTATTTATTTGTGACTCTGTATATTCTGTGTCAGCCTTGACTTCATCCAAATTCCATAATACAGGAGAACCCTCCTCAAATTCCATTCCTGGAACCTCAACATGCTTGAAAATGGTGTTCACCCATACGTACAGACAAGATCCTTGGGCAATATTGTGACATGATGCATTATCATCTCGAACTTCCACAGTTCCAGTGCCAACTATCTCGTTGTTCCGAAGAAGACATATTTTATCTCCAATATTATACATATTGTCCTACACATAAAAATTGTGTTATTTATGATATCTATTTATGCAATATTTTTAAGAAATCAGAACTGCGGTTGCTTAATAATATGCATATGCAAATAATACATAATTATGTATAGAATAATATCTCATGCTTTATTAATACAACTGATGGGTGGGATTAATCCCGCCCACGACTCCCTTTAACAAGGAACAATGGGCGGGATTAATCCCGCCGCCAACTGTACCCCTTCGGAGTGAGCCGGCGAGATTAACTCACCACAAAGCTACCCCTTTGGAGAGAGTCGACGGGATTAATCCCATCGTTGACTCTACCCCATCGAAGAGACTCGGTGGGATTAATCCTGCCGCTGATTCCCTCCCGCGAGGAAGAATCGGCGGGATTAATCCCGCCGCCGGATCTTCTCGTCGGAGAGAGGCGGGGGGATTAATCCCGCCGCGAACTCCCTCCGACGAGGAAGAAGCGGCGGGATTAATCCCGCCCCCTGATCTTCCTCGTTGGAGAGGTGGTGGGATTAATCCCGCTACGAACTCCCTTCGACGAGGAAGTATCGGCGGGATTAATCCCGCCACTGGATCTTTCTCATCGAAGAGAGGCAGCGGGATTAATTCCGCTGCAAATCCTTCCGACAAGGAAGAGGGGGTGGGATTAATCTCGCCCACAACTCTGACGACGGGGAATAGGCGGCAGGATTAATCCCGTCCACAACTCTCTCCGAAGCTATGATTTCAAAGAGATCTCGGGATGAATCCTGCCCACAAATATTTAAAACAGAGAAGTGGTGGCGAAATTAATCCTACCACCCCTTCTCTGCCTCCTAAAATGGTTGGCGAGATTAATCCTGTAGATAACTCTTTCTAATAAATTCAAGTAACTCTTTATTATTAAGAGAGTTATCGACGGATTAATCCCGCCGCTCTTTTTAAGAGGCGAAGAAGAATTGCTCGGACTAATTCTACCATAGCTATTAAAAGAGATGGTGGCAGGATTAATCTCGCCACCTTTTTGAAGAGGCAAAAAAAAATGGTCGGATTAATCCCGCCGCCCCGGCTAACCGAGAATATTAAGTTAAAAATATATTTAAACGGGATAAATCCCTAATAGAATATATTGTAATCCTAATGCATTCCTAAAACCCTAAATTCTAATATAAGAGAGTGAATCTTTATAAATATATCTAAATTTGTTTATAATACTTACTTGTAAACAGCATTGAAGGCGTCGTGCTTTCCTATAAACAATAACGCACCCAATTTAATGTCGCTCCTGAGCTGATCACTAAGAAGAAAAAAGAAAATCTGAAGAATGAAAAATAAAGAAACGAAGAAAACCCTTGCCGGAGAAAGAACCAAATCTAAATTTAAGTGGGAAATTAAATGCATTTTCAAATTTACATGTCAGACCAACAATACTTATGTCAGAAATTCAAAATTTTTGAAAATAACAAAAAAGAAAATTTAAGATGAGTTGAAACAAATAACCGACAGTCTAACATATATACTCTCCAATTCTAATGAGTGTTTTAAAATTGCATTTAATGTTCTTCAAGTGATTCAAGCTGTTTAATATTATGAAATTTTTGTAATTATTCTACATTCTTAATATTCAAGTATATATTATTAAGTTTATATTTATATATATATACACTAATACAATATAAATTGATATTATTATGTATCAGTTAAAATATATTCATAGTCTATTTATTATTATTATTTTCTTAATTACTTGAGTAATTAATCTTCTTTATATTAATGGGATATTCTATTAATTTTCTATTATTCAAATATTTCAATATTAAACATGATTATCATAATTAATTTAGTTAATTATTTCAGTGCTTGATTATATATTAATGGGATTTTCTCAATTAATTTCTTATTATTTCAAGAATATTCCAATGTTAAACCTTATTATCAATATTAAATTAAATATATTATTTTAAAACTATATATGGCTATATATTAGATAAAATCATATATATTATTATGTATAATTAAAATATGTTCATAGTGTGTTTATTAATATTATTTTCTTAATTATTCGATGTTGTTTTGCACACATATTAAACACAATCATAAATTTATATATACACATGCACACGCATCAGAAAGTACTTACAGAGACACATATGCACAACATGCACATTACCCTAAACCAAACTTGAGAAATTATATGTTGCTTCTTTATTGGAAAACATCATGTTCAACGCATGTATGATCTATATGTACTCAGTCGTGTGTATGTAACACATTGAATTTACACATGTAATATATATGTATGTCTGTGTGTATACACGTGTGTATGTATGTGTTACTAATATATGCAATGTGTACGATTTCATTTGTTTAACACTCTCTCTTCTCTCATACATACACAGTGTCACCATGCATAATCCCTTCTCTGTACATACACACCATGCATGATTGATCCATTCCTGTCTCTTCTCTCATATATACACACCATACATGATCCATAATATGTACTGATGTTACAATATTATGTATTATGTATAATGTATATCTATGTATAATATGTGTATATATATATGTGTATTGCAATGCGTACAAAATATTTTTTTAACACTCACTCCTCTCATACATACACACCATGCATGATCCATCCTAACCCTAAACCCTATGTAACACATTAAATTTTAATATGTATGTCTTGTGTGTATACACATGTGTATGTATATGTGTGTACTAATATATGCAATGTGTATGAATTTAATTTGTTAACACTCTCTCTTCTTCTCATACATACACACCATGCAAATATGTATTGTCTCTCTTCTCTCAAACATACACCATGCATAATCCATAATATGTATTGTCTCTCTTCTCTCATACACACCATGCATGATCCATATGTACTGTTCTCTTTAATATTAATATGTACTAATATGTATGTATGTATGTCTATGTGTGTGTGTAAATTAACACTGCACTCTTTTCTCATGAACACACACATGTTAAACCCCTGCATGATTTTTATTCTTGGAGTGTGTGATTACACCCACGCACATGCACACGTTGTAATATAATGAAAGAATATTCGTTTAGGCGAATCTATAGTTTATTCTTTTTAGGGTTTAAGTATTTCTTATAAGGAATATTCGATTAGGGTTAACATATATTCTATTCCTTTTAGGGTTTAGGTATATTCTTAGGGTTTCAAAAGAAAAAAGCAAGGCGGCGGAGGCGGTAGCTGTGAGATCTCTATCTCACACACAGGTGAGATATCTATCTCTTTCTCACAGACGCACACTCCTGAGTTTATTTATTTATTTTATTCACATATATTTTATATGTGTGTGTATTTTAATATATAATTTAGATTTCTATCTCTCGCACACACACGCACACTCGTATATATATACACACAGATATTTATATATATAATATATATATATATATTATATATATTATATATATAATATATATATGTGTGTGTGTGTGTGTGTGTGTGTGTTTGTGTTTGTGTATCTGTATAATTTTATTAATTTATTAATTTTATCTCTTGCACAGCACACTCTTGTTTATCTTGTTTATCTGTATGATTTATTTGTTTCGCTCACACACACATACTCACGATATACATATATATATATATTATATATTATATTATATATATATATATATATTATATATATATATATATATATATATATATTATATATATATTATATATATATATATATATATATATATAATATATATATATATATATTATATATATATTATATATACACCTATATACTATAATATACATATATATATATGTGTACCAATATCTGTATAATTCTATTTATTTATCTATCTCTCGCACACACACGCACTCCTGTATATATATGTGTGTGTGTGTGTGTTGTTTACTAATTGATTTTATTTGTTTCACACATGCATACACACGATATATAATTACACACATATATATATATACCTATGCATAATACATACATATATTTATGTACCAGTATCTGTATAATTTTATTTATTTATCTATCTCTCGCACACCACACACACACTCCTGTATATACATATACATATACATATACATATGTGTGTGTGTGTATCTGTATAATTTTATCTGATTTGTTTATCTCTGGCACACATGCACTCTTATCCTACACACACATATACATATAGATATATATATGTGTGTAACAGTGGGATTAATCCCACCACTATATGGTGAGACGTGTGTAGCGGCAGGATTAATTCCGCGTTATATGGTTAGACCCTCGGGTGGCGGATTAATCCCGCCGCTATATGGTTAGACCCTCGGCGGCGGATTAATCTCGCTGCTATATGGTTAGGACCCTCGGCGGTGGGGTTAATCTCGCCGCTCATTCATTACCCTCATGAGCGGCGGGATTAATCTCGCCGCCCATGAGGCTAACCGAAGAGCGGCGGGATTAATCCGTCGGCCATGGCCTGCGTGTTGGGCTTTGGCGGTGGGATTAATCCGCCGCCTATGCATGCCCCTGCGCGGAATCCGGCGGATTTATCCCACCGCCAATGCCTATCCGAAGGGTCTAGGCAGTGGGATTAATCCTACCGACCATGGCCTGCGTGTTGGGCTTTGGCGGCGAGATTAATCCTGCTGCCTATGCATGCCTTGCGCGGAATCCGGCGGAATTTATCCCGTCGCCAATGGCCTGTCCGAAGGGTCTAGGCGACGGAATTAATCCCGTCGGATTCCGCACAGGGCATGGGTGTCCAGCGGGATTAATCTCGCCGCCCATGGCTACGTGCTAGGCCTAGACGGCGGGGTTAATCCCGCCACGTATGCATGCCCTGTGCGGAATCCGGTGGGATTTATCCGCCGCCAAAGGCCTGCCTAAAGGGCCTAGGCAGCGGAATTAATCCCACCAGATTTTGCAGGGCATGGGCGTGTGGCAGGATTAATCCCGTCGAATTTCGCATAGGGCATGCGTGGGCGGTGAGATTAATCCCGCCGCACGCCCTGCCCTATGCGGAACCCGGCGGGATTAATCCTGCCGCACATGGCCTGCAGGAAGGGCCTGGGTGGCAGGATTAATCCTCCGAGTCTTCAATGCCTGGTGGAGGGATGAATCCCACCACCCTTCTTTTTTTTCTCCATTGGTGAGTCGGACCAATCCTAAATGTTCTGTTTGAGATGATGAAGGTTTACAACATACCAATAGAGGGACTGAGAAGGGTGGCGAGATTTATTTCACCATCTCCTTACATGGTGGGTGAGATTAATCCCGCCACCTTTCTGGAGCCCTTGAAGGGGTGTGCCAAATAAATCCTGCCCAGTTCTTTTGAGACCGAGAAGGGTGGCAGGATTAATCCCGCACACCCTTTCAGGGCCTCCAGAAAGGTGGCGAGATTAATCCCTCCCACTCTTTCAGGAGGCATTGAAGGGGCGGCGAGTTAATCCCGCCGCACCTTCCATGTGAATATATATGTGTATTAGTATATATAATTGCATATTTCATTTTATTTACTTTTATCATCTTATCATAATATTTCGAGAAAAAGCTAGGAATCTATGTAAAACTGTCCAGAGCTCACATCTGTGTGGTTTTAAAACGAAATGTTATCTTTCTTTTGCACTAGCACAAATGTGAGCTTTGGACAGTTAATTCCGTCCACTTCTCTCTGTGTATTATTTTTGTATATTCGGGTTATTAACAAGTGTGTGTACGTTTTTTATATGATTTATATTCATAGTGTATTATTTTGCAGAAGGACGATTTAATTAAACAAGGAGATCGAGTCATTAGTATGGAGTCGTCGTAAAATTCTGGGTAAGAATTAAAATAAAATCTGTGATACTCGGATATGTGCTTGAAGAACTAATCATTTTTGTATTCAATGTGGAATTGAGGTGACATTGAAGATGAGAACAGGAGAAGAGATGGGCAGGGGGATTCTGGAATCAACTTGGCCATATTTCAAACTAAACGGGAAGTGCATTGGAACAACCATGGTTGCTGTCAAACTAACCTCTGTCACATCGCATGGACAAGCAAAACAATGGAAAGTGGGTGTGCTAGTCAAGCATCCGAAAGCATGCTGTGAATCCAGATTGAACGATGCTCGACACAATTGCCTTGTTCCATCCAATGTCACATTCTCGGATCTAGAGGTCACCAGTTACACAACATTAATTTCAAGTGGTCTTGTCGACTTGTGGATAATGACGTTCACGTGTTCACTAATGATGTTGACCGTGGAGTTCTTCTTCAACTCAACGAAAGTCCATCTTGGAGGGGATCCAATTGGATGTCTACTTTGAAGATCTTCAGACTCATCGAGTAGGTGTATTCTCAGCAAAAATTGCTTCACAATACAGAAAATCCACAAGTGGAGCAATCATCCCTCTTCACATTGAAGAAGAACACAGCGATATCATAAGGGAGATTGAGAGGGTGGCTCGATCTCAGGTTCTTTACAGATCACGTTCAATTTGCTTAGAAAATTTGGGAGCTGGAAGAGTGTGCGAAACATTAGAACAGCATCAATCGGGGATCATACATGTTGATTCGGATCGTAGAAGGAAATTTTCGGTAGTTTGTCAGCTGCACCTGTGGCATCCCATGCTGCAATAAGCCACAAGGAAATGATGTTGGATGATAGGATTTACGAGTGTAGAGTTAAATATTGCAGCGTCAACCCAAACTTCAATTACAAAGCCACTCAACTTATGGAGAAGATGAAGGACAATAATTCTTACACCGTTCCACATAATGCTGTTTTGTGCCCATACTACGAGAAAAACAAAGGCGCTGACAAAGTGTGGATCACAACACCGGAACAAATGAGGAAGATTCAAACGGAGAATAGAAAACAAAGGAACGATGGCAACAAAAACTTTTCAAGCATACCCGTGAGAAGATGACGAAAAGATCGGCATTTTTAGCAAAGCCGAATCTCACAATCGAGCAGTACCATAAGTTATCGGCGGAATGGGACGTTTGCAGACACCAACCACTACAACAGCAAAATATGGGAGAAGTTCAAACACACGCCAACTGTGTGGGAATCTCTTCAGCGACCACAAAGAGCTACCGCAGGGAATACATAATCTGTGGACTACCGGGTAAGTAAATTGTTTGGGCGGATTTATCTCGCCGGGATATTAATCTGTCATTTTTTTTTCCAGAGAGTTAAAAATTGTAGTAGTTGATTTTGCCCAGTGAGCGGGAAGGAAACATCCTTTTTGATGATGTTGATTTCTTGTCCCAAAAATAGGATCTTTGCCAAATGGTTGGGGATTATGGAATCCTTTGCAAAAGGAACACTGAAGAAGAAGCAGACAAGTAAAGAGGAGCCCTCAAAAAAATCTGCAAAGAAACCCAGTAAAACGCCGAAGGCTAAGTCTGTTCAATCTACAAAGGATGTAGACAACGATTTTTAAGCTCACATGGTTGAAGCCTTTAAATGGAACAACGATGGAGGAGATGGAAGTCTTAGTTGATTTGGTGATTGATGGCAAATTACAGATTAACAACAGCAGCCCCAGCTCTCCTTTTCATCTCAAGGCAATGGAGTTGAAGACAGTCAGGCACTTCAAGGAGTGGTTGGGAATACACTCCACAAACTGGGTTGGACCTCGGCTTCAACATACGAAAAGGTCAAGAAATATTTGCATATGACAAACGATGATATGCTTATCAAATGGGTGATTAATCGGAAGATCTAGACAAGAATTTATTGCACGCCAACGCCAAGAAGGAGAACATTGTGATGACGCCTTCTCTTATGGTGGTCCTTCAGCAGCGGAGAACCGAGTTGAACCTTATAAAGGAGGATGCTACTGTTAGGAGCATAATTAGACATTGGTAAAATTTCTTGTTATTTCATGGGTATATAATGGGAAAATATCAAAAACAAATATATTGTGGAAAACCGAGAGTAGGAAGGAAATATTGAAATACGAGTTACTGACGCAATACGAGTCATCACCGCAATACGAGTCATCAGCGGAGTACGGCATTTTGGATAAGGATAAGGAGTTATAGTAACTGAATGGATAAGATTGGGAGGCAGTTTGTGATAACTGCTAGTACGGGACCTAGAGTACGGGTATAAATAGACTAGATTAGGACTAGAAGGGGATCCCGAGTATTACTATTATTTTGTTACATGTGCCGTGCGCAGACATAATATAAGTTTCTCTTTCTCTCTCAATACATCTATCTCTTACTTGTATTTCTGTTATGTAGTATACTTTTCTTATTTCTAGTACTGTGACGGGATCCATAGTACTACCACCTGCTATACACCTTGCCATCCTTACCCTTTTCCTGAATTTTCGATGTCTAATTACGTCTTTATCTTATTCTGGTAGACCCTTAGTACGGGTTTATCGACGGCAATCCTACCGATGTACGGAGGGTAGGATTTTACGAGTTAACATATGGCGACCACGGAGGGATGGTCGTGTTAGTAGGTGATTGATAATGTGTTTGTATAATGTAACAGGAAAGGCAGACAGATACTCAAAGGAGCTGTGACGAAAGGAAAAAATTGAGGATAGGCGAGAGTCTTGGATGTGATCAGCGCAACTATTGCGGAAATGGAACAAAGTGACGCGAAGATTTCGTGAGAATGGACTTGTGGAGTATAGTAAGTGAATGGATGATTATCGACGTATTCTTGCAGAACGCCAAAGATATGAAGAAATTAAGCAGAGACAGCAAAGAGAACGCGAGGAGCGGTATTTACGGCGACAAGCAGTAATAGAGACACGGAAGAGGATTGAAGAACGTGAGGAACAGAAGAAAGGAACAAGTGAAGCTCGAGGACAGGAGCAACAAACGACGAAGTGCGGCGAAGTTACAGGAGAGAAGGACGTGAATCAGGGGAGTGACGATCACGAGCCCGAATATCAACGCGAGGAAACTGGGAACTATTGTCAGAGGAATTACCGGACGAGATGGGAACATTAACAATTACGGGGAAGGTAATACCAGCTACTTTTTCAGGTCTTGAGAATGAAGATACGAATCGGCATATTCAGCAGTTTGAGAAGGCGTGTATAGCCAATGAAATCAAGGATGAAGATGAGAAATTAATATTTCCATTTACGTTGAAGGGAGATGCTAGCGATTGGTATTACGAAAATGCTAACACAATTGATAAGTAAGCGTACTACTTACAGTATTCAGGAATTATTATGTACGAAAGTATCGAAAGCGAGACCCGACAGTGCAGTTGCAAGAAATACGACAAGGACCTACTGAGGCAGTGGAAGATTACACTCGACGATTTTGGAGATTTATATAACGTTGCGAGGTCGGAGATATCAGCGATAAATTGGCAAAGAAATGGTATATGAACGGACTACGGGACAATTTACAGCTTCAAGTACGACTGATCAAACCGCCTAATTTAGTTGAAGCAATTAAAGAAGCAAACAACTTGAAGTAGTGATACCCCCAAGATATGTAGATGAGGATGAACGGGAAACAAGAAGGCAATACCGGAAGGATAGCGAAATACGATCAAGAACTAAAGCAATATTCTGTACAATGCAAAAATGAAGGGCATAATGCTTCTGAATGTAAGATACCCAAGTGTCAGATGTGTGGAGGAATAGGTCATGAAGCGAGACAATGTCGGAACATGGGACGTACTGACAATTTTCCACCCACCTAGATGGAACAACAATCGGAATGCTAACTCATACGATTATCCCAACCACGGAATGCTAATTCATATGACTACCACAAAGATCGTATAATGGGGAACGCAGAAATGGAAATGGAAGGAGATTTCCCGTGAATCCGGAGCATTCTACCGACAAGGTAATAATACTGAGGTACCACGCAGAGGACAGCCTTTGTTACCAGCTCCGCACAGCCAGGACCACCGTTATTACCACCAATACCACCTCCACCAGCATTACGAGGACAGAATTCAAATGTGAC